>JAHIAM010000120.1:0-44826 GCA_021605205.1 Aegilops longissima | reverse complement strand
AATTGAGATGATGGGCAGCCGTCTGATCACATATCTATATCTATACCCCAATATATATTATATTATATATTTTTATATTGTGTGGGGTAACTTTAACTTTGAAAGATGGTCGTTGGATGAGGCTAATCCGATGGTCCAAAGATGGCAAATTTGAGCACTATTGGCCATTGGATATCATCTAGATTCCACCATTTCGCCATATGTATAATCTAGAAGACTCTATGGTTGAACTTAAGCATAATGCACAAACATCAAAACACAAGCACTTTTTATTTGTTCTAGAATCTTCCGATCGTAAATGCCCAAATGTTTTTCTACATGATTTGCCATTATTTGTTTTTACTTTATGTCTTACAACGCACAATTCCAGAATCTTAAAATAGATTAGCTTTATAAAAAACTAGATGATTTTGAATGAAATGAACTATAAGAATTAAACTAACATCTACATCATGCATATATGACTCAAAGCTTGCATGCTATAATGTGGTATTTATTCATAATTTGGTTGTTAACTCATGCGGCAATGCACGGTACCTTACTCTCTAGTCCAAATGGTGTTTGTGTGTGTGTTAAGCGGTTGAGGTGCAAATTGTCTTTTTGGTACACGCAAGCTTGTTCTTCCAAATTTCAAGTCGCTTTGTTATGCCAAAATTGAAGCTAGCTGCCTCGCTTCATCATGCCGCAAAACTCCCGCTTCTTCAACCCGCTACTTTGTTAGCCCGAATATTTAAGATATATCTTGTCTCAAGCAGTTCGGCTAACTCCTCCATCTCAACCCGCTTTGCTATTCCGAAATTACAACGCGTAAAAACTCCCACCTCTTGTGAAATCCCGACACCTAATGCCCGTGGTACCTCGGAATCAAAGAACTTCAAATCGGCGGGAGTACTTTCAGCACTTACCCTACATATCGGATGCTGCCTCTAAGCCAAGGTTCCCCAATCGCCATCCAATCCACCCACCCATTCATACACCGAGGTCCGCGAAACCCACGACGAAACCCCACACCGCTTCCATCGCCCACCCACGGAGCCTCTTCCCCCGATGACGCCGTCCACAAAGAACACCTCGATGTCCTCATCCACCTACCGGATGAGGATCCGTTGCCGATCTCATCGTCTCCGCCGTTCAGCCACCCCGCCCTCCGCCACCAAGGAGCTGCCCCGACGCTCCTCGCCTTTTCACGCGCTTCACCTTCATTCCCACACCGTTGCCTTTTCACCGCACCACCGAAGAGCATCATCATCACCGCTTCTCCGCGATGAAGCCGGCCTAATCGACGCAACACCAAAGAGGTTGTACACTAATCGCCAGATTTTCTTCTTGATTCGATCTCACGGTGCTGCCGGGCGCCGGTCCCGAGCCGACATGGCGCAGCTCCATCCACGGGCGGCGCCGCAGCTACTTCCTCCACGGCTGGCCTCGGGCATGCGACGCCCACATCAAGAGGAGCTGCCGCTTTTAGCTTTCGCCGCTGTTGCTCGCTTCTTGCTCGTCCCCGCCTGGTCTGCTCTTGCTATTGCTCTTTTCGGCAATGCTGCTCTCGCTCTTGCTCTTGCTTGTGATGCTGTCTGATTTGGCTGCACTACGACTGAATCGACTTTTGGGTCACTGATTCTCAAGGGGTGGATCTGGGTGAAGGAAGAACCAGCCGCAGTTGGGAGGGGGCTCACCGAGAGGTACCCCCACTATCTATCTTAGGGTTCAGGATGGGCGGTGGGCCAAGCGGTGGCGGGCGCCAGTGGCAAGTGGGCATGGGGATCGCTGGAGAAAAGCTCGCACGGTGTCGGTGGCACAAACCGCGGATCTTGGTAGGGGGTCCCATCTGCAAGGCCTAAGGTGGATGGTAACAGGAGGCAAGGACACAATGTTTACCTGTGTTCGCCCTCTCTATGGAGGTAAAACCCTACTTCCTTCTTTGATTAATATTGAAGATATGGGTAGTACAAGAGTAGATCTACCACTTGAGATCAGAGAGGCAAAACCCTAGAAGCTAGCCTATGGTATGATTGTTGTATATCTCTATCGACTAGCCTGGCCTCGGGCTTATATAATGCACCAGAGGCCTAGAATAACAAGAGTCCTAGCCATACACCGGTGGGGAGGAGTCCTTGTCTTGATCGCCAAGTCTTGTGGAATCCTTCCTTGTGTGCGGCAACTATCCGTGACTGCCCATGAGTATACGGCCATGGGGTCCTCGCCCAATCTAACAGATCGGGAGATGACATGGTGAGTACCCCAGTCCAGACACACCGCCAGAGCCCTCGAACCGGTCTTCGTTAGGGACGCCTCGATTCTTCCGAATCTGTTCTTCGCCTTTGGTCACCGGTCTTGAAAACTGGTTCAACAAATCTTCTCATCTTCGATCTTGAGGATCGCCAAGTGTATCCGAAGAGTTTACACGCTGTATCCGAGAGCCTTTAAGTTTCCGCCTTTATCAATGCCTTGTTATTTTTATGCTGCCTCGGTTTGAAGTTGTTCCTGGAGGCGGTGTCCTTGGCGCCCAGCCCAACGCGGACCAGTGTTCGAGGTATCCTTTGCAGCCGAGCACCAATGCCGGACTGCTTCCGAGATCCAACGCCAAATGTATCCAAGCTCCAACGCCGATCAGGTCCAAGCTCCAGCGCACGACTATATCCGAAAGCTCCAACGCCGACTATATCCAAGATGTCATAGATCATCTTGGTACAAAAAAGTTGAAGGAGTGTAGCCAAGCTTAATGCCGGAATGCCCTTTATGAAGCTAGCCCGCACCCGCAGCTTTATGCCGATCGCCTCCGGAGGTGGTGCACCACCCGACCATGGGCTGATTTTTTGTGAATATTTTTAATCGGTGCGCTTATCCTCCGCCGAGATATATAGCCAAGATCCTCAAGGTGTGTATCGCCTAAAACCCGAGACGCACTCAAGGAAAGCATAAACCGCTGTTCTCAAAGAGCTCCTCGAGACTCGTGTCGATGCGCGAAATCGCTTGAGGATCAACTCCTCAGCTCGACAAAGATACATAGGAATAAAACGCAGGTAATATATTAGAGATAATAGTGATCGCTAACGGGCCCGAGAGAGGGTCATGAGAAGTCGCCGCAATATACTAGCTTGACGCCGGATAGGTCCATATGGTACCTATTATTGTCCGAAGACATGACAGCGCATAGTTCGGCCAAGCCAACACCGAAGAGCACTTTGAATTCTCTCGCATTGAATAAGCAATGCAAGAGTCCCTCGAGACACGTGTCGGTGGCAACACTAGATCAAGGGATCAATGTGCCCTTTAATATTTATAGATAATGAGCGAAAGCCCAAGAGCGCTCGAGCCTTAATGTGGGCACGGTGGTCTAATTAAGGATCGATATCCGCAGTAAAATCACAGATTATGTGTAATGATTCTATGTATCCAAGTACTTTACATCATTATTTTGACTCCATTGTGACCTATTATCGTTGAAAGTGGCCCATCGTCGGCTTCTACCCCTTGGTAGATACTACATGTGGTGTTTCCGACTAATAAAGCAACCCTTAGTCGACGCTTCGCGTGCGTCAAGGCAGTTGTGTTAGCGTAAACGGCAATCAGATATATGGGCTTTATAACTTTCGCTTAGTCATAGGAGCTTTAAACCGGGAAGCTAGATATGAGACCCTCGTTAGTGTTCGGCCACATACACGAGGTCAAGCCGTAAACACTTCGCCAATGTTATGAACGCATTCGTCACTTAATACTCCATCGGATCGCAATTCCATTACGCTTTATCGCGATGTTAGCTTTTTGGCTTTCTCCACTACGGTGCTTAACCATGCGAAATGGAAGCACAATCAGTGGTTCTCCCTTTACACACCTAGCCGAACAAAGCGGAACATAGGAGGCAAGCGCAGGAGCCGCAACCCCACTATTTGACCAAGACACAATTCAAATCGATGCATATATAGCAATATCCGAGAATGTTTTGCCGAATCCCTAATGTGTCCGGCGTTGCATCATGAGACTAATGCTGGAAACGCACAAATAGTTTAAAAGTGCCATAGGCTTGAAAAGCCAAAAAACTTATTCAAAAGTTTAATGTCCGAACTAGATCAAGTGTTTGGTGCCAATCAGAAAATTGGAATTTTTAAAAAAAGGTGCTTCGGCTGGCTTTAACATGACACATCCTATCTCAAGACTTCAAGCCGGTCATTTATGGCTTCAACCTCCTTATCCCAAAAGCGGTGCTTCTCCGAGGCTAGTTTAGCAAACCGCACTCGAGCGGATTTAGAGATAAGCAAGGCTATCCGCTATTGACCACACACTTGATCGAGAAAGGAGTGATAGAAAAGACTTTTGCAACGACTAATAAGAAGAACACTTATTATAAAACAGCTCACATAAATTTAAGAGCCCCCGAAAGTGACTTGGTAAAAAATGATTGTATGGACCGGCACTTATATCATATCTATGTTCACCCAACTTTAAACGCGCTTTAACCGATCGTCGGCTTCTCCCTCTTGGTCAAAGACCGAAAAGTGTTATGTACTCCAATTGCCGAGAATATCAACGATGTTTCCGATAACCAGCAATCAGGTCATAAGGTCTGTAATGCATAAAGCGCCAGGAACTTATGCTATATTACCGATAAAGTGTAAGAAGCATCTTCAAGAAAATAGTACCCCTACCGATACCTTTCTTTGGTGCTCATTGTTAATTTGAGACTTGTGCAATAGATTTTTGTACTCATGAGTTCCGCTTGTGCCGACTATTATTGAAAACAGAAGAGCGCTTAGCTTTCTTCACCTGCCTGGAGGTCCGCTCGGGTGACCCGATCGTGATAATCGCAGAGGTGCTCCTTTACTCCCTAGACGAACAATCGAAAACGAGGGGCAAACACAGTGAGCAAGGCAACCCAGCTTGCAAATCGCTAAGTCAATATGGTATATTGTATGAATACACTAACAAGGAACGAAGCCGCATAATTGTAATCATATGCAAGAGGAAAGGCTTCATGAAAGAAGCCCCCAAGTAAACGGGGTATTTGAATTTGTCTGTCACAAACAAAGTTTGGACAAGGAAAATTTTTACAAGCAACTTTTTTCCAAAAAAGTATAATGCTTGATCGAACCGAATACAAGTTAAAAATTTAAAACTTTGAGCATGAAGGCAACTTAGCTGGTTAATGTGTTCGGTATTGATGACGCGTCCGAGCTTGATGCGGACAAGGTTCCATCCCCAAGCCGGTCCCGAGGTGGCGGAGCAAAGAGCTCGGCACCAAGTGGTGACATAGCACGGTCAATGCAGGCCGTAAAGTGATGCCAAGTCCCTCGCATGGGGTAATGAAGTGTTGACGAAGCCCCTGGCCCAAACCGAGGTGACGCTAAAGGATATAGTCCGCTGATCATTTTCCGCACACAAAAAATAGTGCAAACCGGGGTAATAGTAATAATAATAATTAAAAAATGTTGCATAATAAATAATTTATGCAAAGTGAGTAATAAAAGAAATATGGCATGGTGCCGAAACAATGTCGACGCAGGCGCTTCAGATGATGCAAGAAAGGCGTGGCAAAGCCCGAATTCAGGTGTCGGTCCGAAGTTCGATGCGGCGTCACCGGACTATGTAATGGAAACCGACCGAACCACCATGCGATCATCGCCGATAATGCGCCACCATTTGATAGACTCGTGTACATATGATGGACAAACCGAGTAATAATTCCTTGGGAAAAATTAACCCAAAGAAGCAAACAAAATACTAGGATTAATAGCACCGGTTTATTTGTTGTAGCTATCCAAGGAAGGTGATTCCCAAAATTGGGACTCGGTCCGACACCCATTGCCCGATGGGCAATAAAGTTTATTTCATGGCAATATCGGCAAAGGATGGCTTGCCAAGGCAAAGCTCTTGGTCCAAATTTAATCGTGACGGTGCCGGTCACCGGTGACGCCAAAGTCACCGGAGTAGGTTGATGAAGAGATGATGAACTCTCGTCCAGCCGAGATGTCGGTTTCGGCGATGTCAGCCGATGAGTCGAACTAGGTCGGCATGATGGACACCGCTTGAAGGAGCAACAAGGCGCCCCGCCGATGCAGTCGTGGACGGGTCAACGCCGCTTGATGAAGTGACCGCAGGTGATGCCGCGCGCTCGCCCCGTAATCCGTGGGGCGGCAATGTTGGTGATGATTTATCCTTTGTGATGTCGACTTTGTTCGCTTGCCGAGATGATGATCCGAAGAAGTTGAGCTCGCTTAACAAAGTGACGACGTATTCTAGCGCAGGCTCCAACCGGCAAAGAATATTGCCGAACTCGGTTTGACACCAAAGATGATGTTGAAGATCATGTTCAAAGGATTTTAAAGTTAGTTGATGTGTTCGAACAAAACACAATACCCCATACAAAACTTCCTTCAAAAAGGATGTTTGAAATCCCATTCATAAAAAAGATGAACTCGGGCCGGATTCGTTTTCACGCAGAAAACAGATTCGAAAAGTGATGCACTAATCGGAAGGTTCCCGGAGTTCGGACGGTCGGATCGAGCTGAAATTTAGAGGGTGGTAGATATAGGAATTCGCAGCCGATCAACTGTTGATCTTCCAAAGGATGTCCGAGCTAGAAGCTGACACCACGCCCTAAACTCGTCCAGATTTGACATGGCTCCGATATCGTGGATTGCCGTGAGATTCTCCATCGGAATTCACAAAATTTTCCAGGGTTGTTATAGACTCAATTCCGCACAATTCCACCAAGCAATCGTTAAAGTGACAATTGAGGAGGCGGTGGCGCACACAAGTCCGCTGTACGTAAAACAAGACGGTCGCCCGAGGGCAATGTTGACGCCGAGCCCCTGCCCTCGGATGATTCTCCATGATCTTAATAGAGATGGGAGTTGATGTTGATGATGGCCCTCATCCCAACATGACGATCGGAGGTAGGGCGAGTCCTTGGTCGAATCCAAGGTGACCAACAGCTGGTGCCAAGATGCCAAGTCACAAATGATTCAAGCAGCGAGCCATCGACCTTCCGCCAACACACAACGGAACTCTCAATGAAAGCACCAATGTCGGTGTCAAAACCGGCGGATCTCGGGTAGGGGGTCCCGATCTGTGTGTCCAAGGTGGATGGTAACAGGAGGCAAGGGACACGATGTTTACCTGTGTTCGCCCTCTATGGAGGTAAAACCTACTTCTCGCTTGATTAATATTGAAGATATGGGTAGTACAAGAGTAGATCTACCATGAGATCGTAGAGGCTAAACCTTAGAAGCTAGCCTATGGTATGATTGTTGTATATCTCTATCGACTAGCCTGGCCTCGGTTTATATAATGCACCAGAGGCCTAGGATAACAAGAGTCATAGCCGAATACGCCAGTGGGGAGGAGTCCTTGTCTTGATTGCCAAGTCTTGTGGAATCTTCCTTGTATGCGGCAGCTATCCGGACTGGCCCATGAGTATACGGCCATGGGGGTCCTCGGCCCAATCTAACAGATCGAGAGATGACGTGGTGAGTACCCCCTAGTCCAGGACACCGTCAACGGGGGGGCTAGAGGGATGGCCGGGGCGGCGGTGAACCGGCGATGGGGAGTGTTTTCAGGCGGGCGGGCGGCGACCGGCCGCAGCAAGGGGGGGCTGTTGTTTGCCGGTGGTCGCCGCGTGCTCGTGGGGTGGAGGTTGAAGATGAACCGCAGCCCTTGATTTCGTGATCCAACGGCTGCAAAATCGATCGACCAGAGATGAAAAGTCACTGACTCGACATGTAGCCTCACCTTGCTAGTGCTCAGCTTCGACCGAAGAAAATTCAGTTTAGACAAGAAAATTCAGTTTTGACAGCTTAAATTCAGTTTCGGCACGCTAAGTTCAGTTTCGGCGCTAAGTTCGAGATGAGCGGTTGATGTATTTTACATCTAGCACTTTGTGGTTCTGTAATTTACGCCATGTGTTGGAGATGCTATTAGAATTCCACCAAAGTTAACGTTGTTCGTTGTCTCTCTTGTCCCGCTCAGCCAAGGCCAGACAACTCACCGTAGTTGCTCCAACGATTTAAACCTCCATCACAGCAAGCAAGACTCGGCTTCATCTCCAGACGCCTAAGGTCTTCTTCCTCCGACAAAGCAAGTCAGCCGAGCATCCTCACCGCCAACCCAATCACGCTGAGATCGACATGGCTTCGCCAAAGAGGTTGTACACTTGTTGCATCTCTTTTTACTCTACATGTTATATATATTGTCCATCGAGCACTCGTAGTAACGGAAATACGATTATTTAATCCTACTAAATGACAAGCAAGTGAGGTACCAAGAAACTTAGCTATCCGTGATGGACTCTCTTGAACACCATCATTATTTATCTCTGTATGCTTGAGCTGTGCATTTGTCGATGGCCCGGTGTTGAGCTAGTATGGCAAAGGGCCTCGGGTCCAAAGTAATAGAAGTAGCACAAAACAATTTTTAGTGTAGGATTTTCCTTGCTCAAGCCTCGCCTACTAGAATCGCTAGTGCTTGAAAGGAAAAGTGAATGAAAACATAGGAATTAGAAAGTTTCCTATGGTACTACTTTTCATGAATTTGGTGCAAAGGAATGGAGCAAAGGAAAACTGTAGGTTTTGTTCCTTTAGTGTCTCCTTGAAAGAAAAACCGCAGGAATTCTAATTTCCACTTCTCCTCCTTTTCATATTCTATTCATCAAGCACAAGACTGAGAGATAGTAGCATAATAGCATTATAACCGTACATTTTCTTGTGGTTTGACTTAATCTGACCATGCTTTTTTGCATCCCGTGATCTTCCAATTGTTGTGAATCAAACACCCGATTGGCGTAAATCCTGGTTTTTAAATTCACTGCTTTGCACGGCATTCCTATCCTATTCCTGCTCTATTTCCTATCCCCGCATTGTTAGAATCCTCAAATTCAAACAAGCCCTTACTCAATTACTTCACATGATATGTGTCAAAGAAAACCTTGTGTGGTTTGTCCTGCCCGCGACACAGGTTCCACCCTACCAACTGCTTAACGTGAAAGGGCTCACCACAGCAGGGATCCGCCTCCGATCGCTCTTTCGCCGCTTATGATCTTTCTTCCTACCGCCGCAGCCACGGCATAACGCATTACCATCATCAATCGAAAGCAGATGACCTTGAGGACTACACGAGTCCGCAAGAGAGGTTGCACTCTTCCGTGTTCCGCCACGCTATGCGCCGCTTAATATGATGACATGCTAACTTATCGTCGTGTTCACCTATTGCACTCCGAGTCAGGTCCAAACTAATGCTGAAACTTAAGTTTTTCAATGGTTGTGGGGTACATATTTGTCGGAGTAATGGGCCACGGGTAGGCAAACCCGAGCCCCTGGACCTTTCAAGACATCGGGGCAGGCTGCGCCTCAAGACCCCAAGACGAAGAGCTGCCGAGAGTCGGCAGAGCCGCCGACCGCCTCACGGCCGAGACCCGCAGACGGCTTCAGATAAGTTCACCCCAACCGACGGCTTCCCAGAGGTCAGGCTATGGGGAGTCGGCCCACACTCCAACCACATCCCGCCTATGCAACCACGGACGGATGGGGTGCGGTCGCTGCCGCCCATCCCTCGCCTGCTCACGGCAGGCATGGCCACAGCAGGTCGTGATCGACGGAGATCTCCATCCGGCCATGCATCATACATGCCGCCCCGACATCAGCCCCGTGAGGCGGCGCTCGAGCCCACCACGGCTCGTCTCAGACGACCCAGAGACGGCGGGATTTCCCGTCGGGCGGGTGCGTAAGACGGCGAGAGCGCCACAAGACGGACCTGCTAGAGTCGGCCGCACCTCCCACGGACCCGCACGCCATTAACTGCATTAAGACAGGAATGGCAACAGTTGATCGCCTCGTCAGCGGCAGCAGACTCATACATGACCCCATGACCAAGCCAGCGTTTTTAGAGGCGCTGCACAGAATCAAGAGTCGGCAAGACTCCGCCATGGGCGGATAGGGGCCTGTTGCCCCATGTCGGGCTCTGTCAAGGGGCCCACTAGTCGGCGGGCCCCAAAGAGCCGGGCGGAGAAGACGGGCGACTGAGAGACAGACGTCGGGACCCGACCCAGCCGGATTACTATTGTACCCCGAGGGTAGGCCTATATAAACCCCTCGGGCACCCATGCAACGGGTTGACTCTAATAGCTTTAGATACACATAGAGGGAAGAGAAGAGCTAGCTGTGCCCTTCTCCTTCCTCACCCCGAACAGCTCAAGGAGCAACCTTGTACTCACTTTGCTATAGTGATCATGCGGAGACCCCGCAGAGCAGCAGAGGAGTATTATCTCCACGGAGAGCCCTGCCGGGTAAGATCCGCCGCGGCATGCCTTCGCTCATCCTGCTTCAGGCACCGCGACGCTTCTACTCGCCCCACCATGATAAGCCATCCTTGGCATATGTCGCACCCAACCCCCGACATAAGGAGCAGCTTCACACGGCCTCGTTTTCGCCGGCGGCACCGGCGGGTCCACTCGCTGTTTACCTCGCGCTTCCCTCAGACGGGCGGCGAGGCGGCGGTGGCGGCACGGCCGCGTTCGGCGGGGAGGCCTCGCCGCCTTCCTTCTCCATGATGGGGTGCCGCCGCCGCCTCGCCCCGCCTCTGTGAACTCCGGGCGGCAAAGGAGCTCGGGTGACGATTAACGCTGATTGAGGCGCTGCCTCTTGGCTCACCGCTGCCGCGACGGGCGCGTTTTGGCCTCATCCAGCTTCCCGCGTAGGCCGCCGCCGCCTCCGCCTTTCTCAGACGGGCGGCCTCCTCGTCCGGCTTCTCCCGCAAGATTCTCGCTCCATCGCCCCCCGGAGGTCGGCGGCGGGGTCAATCCGCCGAGTAGTGGCGGACGCCTCGCCGACCCCATGACGGAGGCGGCGCGCACTTCTAAAGTAAGGGAGCCCTGATGCGAGGAAGACGGTAAAAGATTTGGACAAGATTCACCGGAAGAAAACAAGACAAAAGCGAAGCACTTACGCTGAGACCAGTGGCGTTTTTTCACTTCCTGCGGAAGCGTTGGCCTTTGCGACCGCTTTTCCCGCTTGGTCGCGCGCGGCCCCTTGAACTTCTTCGACCGACCGCCAAGCAAGTTCGCCTGCCCGGCGCATACGCCGCCGACCACCTAAGCCATGGAGGAACTCGCGCCGGCTGGCCTACTTTCTGTTGGCATGGCGGGCGATTTCCTCGCCATCTTCAAAGTGCCAAGAAGGTAGCCGAGGGCCTAAAGTCGCCGCTCTCCTCCTCCTCCTTCTTCGCCGGGCTTCCATCGCCGCCGCCTAAGTCAGGGTCGCCGACGCCGCCTCCGCCTTGGCCGGGACGATTCATGGGCCGCCCCATGGTGCCAACCAAGGCTGCATGAGGGGGTTCTAACTCAAAAAACAAAAAGATCAGAGGTCGGATTCGCTGAAAAAGAAAAAATGAAGAGGAAGAGAGATGACTTACCACAGTGGGGTTGGCGCTACGAGTACGGCCTCCTGTCGAACTGCTAATCCACCGTGAGATTGCAGTTCGCAATGTAGTTCACCGTGTCCGCCACCTCCGCAAGGCGTCCTGGAGCACAAACCGACTCAATCCTGTGGCCGCCATCCGACAGATCATATGAGGTCGGCCTTGAGCGAAGGACTCGGGCGCGCCACGGCATGCCAGCAGGTCGGCCCCGGTCAAGCCCTCCGACCACGCCAAGACTGGAGTCGCGCCACAAATACAGCGCACCAGCGAGTCGGGTCATTCCGACCGGTGGGACCAGCTGGGGAGCCTCCCCGCCAGTACGCCGGCTTCGTAAGGCGGCAGATTGACCCAGTCGCCTTCTGGAGCGATGTTCTTCACATAGAAATAGGATCGCTGCCACATCTTCACCGACTTGATCAGCGGAATGGTGGGGAACGGGTTGTCGGCCACCGATCTCCGCATCGCGATGAAGGTGCCGCACAGAGCCGGCACGCCGGCGACGTGCGTGCCGAGCTTGATCGAAGAACTCCCCACACGATGGTGGGAGAATGTCGAGGAAGCCTTCGCACAAGGTGGCGAGGCAGCCAGCAGCACCACCGTGTTCGGAGTAAGGTGGTGCGGCCGAGCCCGTGGAACTCCAAGAAGGCGCAGGTTGAAGCCGCCGCCGCAGCCCTAGGGCCGCGATGAGGGGCGAGTGAATACCGCACCCGCCGCCTCCTCCCAAGGCGATATTTCATTACTGGCGCTAAAAGGGTCCTGTAAGTGCATCTAGTGCCCCTTAGTGATTTTGGTGTATTGAAGACTTATAGGTTAAGTAACTAATGCGCTTGTAAGTGTACACAGTCTATAAGTCTATGAGGAGTTTGATATTTACAGAGAAAGTCGACCCTAAAAATGAATTTCTTCAATCAAGAATTTGATATTCAAGACTTTCTCAAGACTTTGAAAGTGAAGAAATTGGTGTGATTCTCAAGACTTGGTATTCGCTGAGGAATATGAAGCGTGAAGACTTTTGTTTTCGTAGTTTCATTTTCTTTCTTGAGTCATAGGAAACACCGCATCGTTAAAGGGGGTCGAGGAAATACTAAGGAAAATTTCCATTTGATGCTCAACTCAAAATCCTCACCTACCAATCCTTCGAGTGAAGCCTTTGAAATCTCATACAGCTTCAATAATTTCTTCAAAGGATGAGACGAAGTTCTTCTAGTCACCGAGGAATTTGTTCGATCGAGGAGTTAGGAATTCGCCAAAGGCGAATTGCCTACACAAAGGAGGAACATGATAGCCCCGAGGAATTTGATATTCAAATTTCCGACTGCTGTCGGTCAAGTCGCCACCGCTGTCCAAAATATCTTATCCACCTAACGGTCATATCATTGAAGGGCATTTATGTCTTATCATGTCGGGCTGCTCCCTAGGCTATAAATAGCCGCCTCACAACCACTAGTTGGTTGGCTGCCCGAGAGAACTTGACACTTGTCATTTGAGAGCAACCCATCCTCCGAGGACTTTGAGCGAAAATCATCAAGTGAGGAAAACCCAAAGTGAGGAAAACCCAAAACCAAACCCCAACAAACCCAAAGTGATTGAGCATCATCAAGAAATTGATCCCGCTGGATCCGACGCTTTTACCTTTGAAGACTGTGCTTCTTCCAGACGGTTAGGCGCCACGGTCTAGAGCATCCAAGAGGAATTGTGGATCGCCGAGTGACCAAGTATGTGAAGGTTTGGAAGTCGCTCAAGACTTACCACGAGTGATTGGACGAGGTCTGCGTGACCTTAGTTCAAGGAGAATACGGTGAGGACTTGGTGTCCCGAGCTGCGTGCTCAAGGATCGGGTGTCCGGATCATGGTCCTCGAGTTTAAATACTCACCGCCCAACCAGACGCATAACCGAGACAGCAGCTTGAACTGGTCTACCAAATCATTGTCTTCACCAACCTAATCGGTTCTATTTCTCAACCCTTTCATTTCCTCATTATCGTGTTGAGTGTTTGTCATATCTGTGTTTGAAGACTTTGATCAAGACTTTCTCAATTTCCTCGCTCAATTTCTTCACCGCTTTGTCTTCATCTTGTGTTATCCTCGTGATTACGCTTCTCAGACTGTGATTGTCTTCATTTCATCATGATGACTATGCTTGTAATCTGCTATGCTTACTTCGAGTACTTATTCCGCTGCATGTATTTCTTCGCTAAGGAATTTCTCACCAGCAAATTCCTCAAGAAGAAATTGTAAAATTCATAAAATCGCTTATTCACCCCCTCTAGTCGATATAACGACTTTCAATTGGTATCGAGCAAGGTACTCCCTTGTTCTATGTGATTTTGGTTTAACCACCGGAGTTTTAGTTATGTCGACCGCAGTATGATCAAGGTCTCAGCAGGTGTCCTACCTTCGATGGGACGGACTACCCCATCGAAGAACAAAATGCTAATGCATCTTGAAGCAATTGACAACGATCTCGTATGTTGTGACAAAAGGTGTTTCCTCACCACACCCTCTCTCAATGATGCTGATGTGAAGAGATTCAAGCAACTCGATTCTCAAGCTTAAGAATATCATATGTGGCCATCCGAGCAAAGGTCAATATGGAAGAGTGAGTGCTTTGGAATCGCCAAACTCATCCGGGACAGGCTGTCCAAAGTAATGAAGGTGTTTCAACTCAGCGTGACTCTCGAGTTGATGTTCTTCGAATCTCTTCAACCGCTTCAAAAGACTCGACAACTAAAATGTTCAACAAACCTTCGATCGCTTCACCGACATCTCAAATGAGCTTCAAGCACTGGTGCCACCGACATCACCGACCATGAGGTGGTGAAGAAATTGCTAAGATCGCTTGATTCCTCATTTGACACTCGCACCGATGATACAAGAACGAGCTGACTACAAGTCTCTTGATCCTCGCCGATATCCTCGAAAGGCTAAATACTCACGAAGTTCCAGCTTTGTCAAAAGAGAGATCTCTATGGTTCTCGCTATGGAAGAACACGTGCTCAAGGCCAAGGCTGAATCTGAATCGAGAGTGAAGAATCGTAGTAGCCTTGGAGATCCCAAGAATTTGGCCAGAGCTAGCATCGCCGTGAAGAAATTCCAGAAATTCACAAGACGTGGTCGCTTTTGGAAAATCCTCAAGAAGCAAGTGATTCCTCATCTAGTGACTATAAGCTAAGACTTTGCCACAAATGCAAGAAACCTGGTCACTATATCCAAGATTGTCCTCAGGGAAAAGGAATTAAGAAGAAGAAACACAAGGATTACAGCCTGATGACGTGAAGAAGAAGAAGAAATCATCAAAATCTTCATCATCAAAATCCTCAAAACCTTCTTCTCACAAGAAGAGCAGCTCCAAAAGGCTCGCATTCATTGGCAAGGAAATGGACTCAAGCTGAATCGAGGAAAATGAGGAAGAGGAGGAGTCTCAAGAATCTGAACTGTGTGGCTAGTCCGCTCTTGCATCGCTTATGTTAGCAAGTCCATCTTCAACGCTCAAGAAACTGACTACCGACAAACCTGATGAGGAAAATGATGACTACGCCCCACCTATTGCTTCATGGCAAAAGGTGCCAAGGTACTCAATTACACCTCCTCTCAATCTAGTGAAAATGAATCGATGAGGATCTCAAGCCCAGCTACTCTAAACTTGCTAAGATTGCTATAAACAACAAAGGGCTTTTGAAAAGGTTCAAAACATGCTAGATAAGAGTGATGATATGTTAGGTGAAGAAATGGATCGACTCAAGCCCCGATCGAAAATCTTCGAAAGTTCGCCTAGGCTTGACAGCCTTTCAAGGTCATCATAACACTCTCTTATCTCGATCATGAGAAACTTTCTTATGAATTTCTTCAAAGAAAGCAAGATCTTGAGAAGCTAAGAGCGAGTTATGAAGATCTCGTAGGAGCGCGATTCATTACTTGCTCAACAAATCAGCGCTTCTCAAGAAGAATTTGTTCCTCCATGCTTAAAGTGCATTGAACGTGAATCGCTAATTCTTCACCGAATGTTCAAATGCTTCAACTGTTAAAATTCTTCACCTGCCTCGCTATCACTAATTCCTCACCGAGGACATTGCTAGTATCACCGACGATGCAGGTTGAAGGAATTGTACATGACAGCATGTACAAAAGCCTCAAAGGGCATCGACTTTTGTGATGTGCTTAAAAGCAGATCCTCAACAGAAACCCTAGGAAAGAGGGTATTGCCTTTGAGAGGAAACTCAATGCCGATGGAACGATCGAAGCCCGAGCAGATCCCAAAACCTCATGGGTTGCTGCAAAGGGACCTCCATTGATCCATCTACCTTATCTGGTTTTACATGTGAATTTCCTCATTCGATGATGAGTCATTTGACTCAAACTATAAACTGTTCAAAAATCAGAATGGTGAAGTATTTGCTAGATATGTTGGCACTAATCGCAGAACGGTCCCCTATGAAGAAAATCTGGGTTCCCAAGAAGTGCCTTGAAAGTCTTCAGTGAATGTCCTCATGACACCACCGTGAAGAAAAGGAACCCCAGATCAAATTCTTCATATGGACAAAATTCTTCATATGGATCCAAGTCCTCATACGGACCAAATTCTCACGTGGATCAAATTCTCAAAAGGATCAAAGTCCTCATATGATTATCATCGCTAACAACTCTGCTTTCGCAGGTAGAGCTAAGGGCTATGAATATGTGCATTATTCTTCAAACCAATATGTTCATAAGTCCTCAAGAATTTCTCTCGCTTATTCATATGCTTACCCTAACCCTCTTATGTGAAACGAAATGGTTTGGCCTCTATGCCACCATTCTCATATGGTGCTCGCAGAATGATGAACTCTTTGCCACCCCTTCGATGTGGGTGGTGAAGAAAAGAACTAATCTCTTCTCGCAGGGTCAGTCTCCGCACGTGTCTTAAACGCCTCAAGAATTTGCCGGGGCCCGACAAAATGCTCGAAAGGACGATGCTAATCATGATGAAATGAACTTTCATTTCACACGCCCTCATACCGCTTATCTGAATACCGACCGATGAAATTCATCCGATGAACTTGATATCATATTCTTCACCGATGAAGTATATGAGATCGTAAGTTGTACTAATTCATCTCGCAGGATGATCAACCCAAAGCCACCGAGTGGGTTCTCGATAGTGGATGTACAAATCACATGACCGGTGACAAGAATCTATTGATGGATGCTCCTTATCACCGCCACATCTCAAGCATATCATCTTTGCCGACAAAGGCAAAAGTCGTATTGGGACTTGTAAGGTTGCTATCTCTAAGGACATGCACATGGACAAAGTCATGCTTGTTGAGTCTTTAGGATATAACCTCATGTCAGCCTCAATGCTTTGTGATCTTGATATGGTTGTTATCTTTGGCAAGTATCGCTGTGTTGTGATTATGGAAGTCGACAATTCCAAAGTCTTCAAGGCTTTAGGAGAGGAGACTTGTATATTGTTGATTTTTCCACAGACCACAACCAGCCGTGTGCCTACTTGCAAAAGCTTCGTAGGTCTGGCTATGGCATCGATTTACTTGGTCACGCAGGCATGAGGAATTTGCACACGCCATAAGAAGAAGCATGTCATTGGCATTGAGAATGTCAAATTCCTCAAGGATCACTTATGCGGAGCCCGTGAAGCTGGAAAATGACCAAGGCCAAGCATCCAAATAAGACTATCATGACCACTACTCGCCCCTTCAATTGCTTCACATGGACCTCTTTGGTCCCAATCATTACTCACCTGTCACTAATGATGCATCTCTTTATGGCTTTGTTATTGTTGATGATTACTCGCGCTACACATGGGTACACATTGTTACTACAAAATCAAGTGCAGGAAATCTTCAAACGATTTTCCTCGAGGGCTTCAACCAACTTTGGTGTGAAGATCAAGCACATCGAGTGACAATGGAACTGAGTTCAAGAATTCGGTCTTGATGATTATCTTGATGAACTTGGTATTACTCATGAGTTATCTGCCCCTATACTCCTCAAAGAAATGGCGCCGTGGAGCGCAAGAACAGTAACTCTTGTTGAGATGGCTCGACTATGCTTGATGAATACAAAACGCCTAGTCGCTTCGATTGAAGCAATTGACACCGCGTACACATCATCAACAGAGTATATCTTCACAAATTCTTCAAGAAGACTGCCTATGAACTCCTCAACGACAAGAAACCCAATGTGTTATTTCAAAGTCTTCGTGCTAAATGCTGGATTAGAGATCCTCACCACACTCTAAATTTGCACCGAAAGCACATGAAGGTTTTATGCTTGGTTACGAAAGGACTCGCACACCTACAGTAGTCTTCAACATCGACTTCACAAGATTGTTGACATCAGAGATGTGCGGTTCGATGAAACTAATGGCTCGCAAAGAGAGCACCTACCTTCGTGTTAGATTAACCAGCACCGAGGATTCTATCAGTTCAAGGCAACCGAGGATGTCATTCCCATCAAGAAACTGCTGAAGAATTCATTCCCAGACGCCAAGAACGCCGAGCTGATGCACCAAGATAATGTCAAGAAAATGGTGCCGAGGAAAATGATCAAATTCCTCAAGACAACCAGCTCATCCTCGCTGTAAAAAGAAGTGCAAGTTGACAAGATCATCGATGACATTGAAGCGCCAGTCCTCTCACTCGCTCAAAAGCTTCACATTTATCTAACTTTTGTGGGCACTATGCTTTTGTCTCTATCACAGAGCCCACTAAGGTAGATGAAGCATTTCGAGCCGAGGGATTCAGGCCATGCAAGAAGAATTACATCGCCGAGCTCAACAACGCCTGGAACTGGTCAAACGCCCAGATCCTCGCAAGCATAATATCATTGGCACAAAGTGGATCTACCGCAACAAGCAAGATGAAATGGTCTTGTGGTGAGGAATAAGGCACGACTAGTAGCTCAAGGCTACACGCAGTTGAAGGAATTGATTTCGATGAAACTTTTGCACTGTCGCTAGACTTGAGTCTATTCGATATTACTCGCCTATGCTAACCATCACAATATCACTTTATATCAAATGGATGTGAAAAGTGCATTCCTCAATGGTAAGCTTGAGGAAGAAGTATATGTTGCTCAACCCCTGTGTTTTGAAGATCCAAAGAATCCTCGACAAAGTCTTCAGACTAAATAAGGCCCTCTATGGCCTCAAGCAAGCCCCTCAAGCGTGGTATGATACATTGAAGGAATTCTTCGTGAAGAATGGCTTCACACCCGTTCACTCGACCCTACTCTCTTTACTAAATCTTATGATGGTGAACTGTTTGTGTGCCAAATATATGTTGATGATATTATCTTTGGTCAGATCGACCAACGTTATAGTGATGAATTTGCTTATATGATGAGTGAAGAATATCAAATGTCTATGATGGAGAGTTGAAATTCTTCTTAGGTCTTCAAATTCGCAACAACACAATGGCATATTCATATCTCAGAGAAATACCTCAAAGATGTCCTCAAGAAATTCGCATGCAAGATTGCAAAGGTGTCAAAATTCCTATGCCCACAAATGGCCATCTATGCAATCGATGAAAATGGTATTGACTTCGATCACAAGGTATACCGCCCATGATTGGTTCTTTATTGTACTTATGTGCATCTAGGCCAGATATAATGCTTAGTGTTTGCATGTGTGCCCGATTTCAAGCTACACCAAGGAATCACACCATAAGGTCTGTGAAGCATATTCTTCGATATCTAGCTCACACACCAACACTAGGATTATGGTACCCCAAGGGCTCTACTTTTGATCTCATTGATATTCTGACTCGACTATGCTGGTGATCGTGGACCGCAAGTCAACATCTGGTACTTGTCATTTCTGACGATCTTTGGTCCGTTGGTCCTCAAGAAACAGAATCTGCGATCACCGTCCATCGCAAGTTGAATACATTGCTGCTGGCTCGTGTTGTGCTCAATTACTATGGATGAAGCAAACCTCAAGGACTACGGCATCAACGTGAAGAATGTGCCTCTCATCGTGACAATGAGAGTGCCATCAAGATTGCTCACAACCCAGCTTCAGCACTCAAGACAAAGCACATTCAAATTCGCCATCATTTTCTTCGTGATCATGTGTTGAAGGGCTTACATCTCCATCGAAAGCATGTGAAGATCAAGAACAGCTAGCTGATATCTTCACTAAGCCCTTGGATGAGAAGAGATTTAGCAAGTTGCGTGTGAGCTAAATATCTTAGAATCTTCGAATGTTCTTTGAAAAGGACACACATCCTAACACTTATGCAAAATTGATGACTTAGATGTGCAACACATGAAGAAACGCTTTTCTTCAATCAATGAAGAATAACACTCTAAGTGTGAAGAAATTAATGAAGAATTTGATTCTCGTAACCCCACGACAATTGTACGCTGTGTCTGAAATCATCATTCTTATACGGTGGGTCACGCCACCACCAAAGTTGAAAATCTTCAATTTGAGTTTTTCCTCGCTTTGAAATTCTTCGCTTTTGAAATTCTTCGTTTTTCAAATTCTTCAGTTTTTCAAATTCTTCAACTTTGCAAAATCTTCACTGCTTCCGCTGCCTTTCTTCATTGGCTATATATATATATATGGATTTATGTCCTCTACAAGATTCACTTATGGCTATTTCTTCAAGTCGCTTTTCGCTAAGTGAATGTGATCGACCTTCCCTCTATGCTATACTCAACCCAATCCATTCACAAATTCTTCATGTGCTTCTACTTTGAAACTCGCTCAAATTCTTCACCGTGTCCTTGATAAATGAAGAAATTGCGAACGGAACTTTTAAAACGAATCTTATCCAAACTTCGATTTTACCATTAAACTGCTCCGCATCCCACGATGCATTATTATATCCACCCACGATCGCACACGATCTCCACTACACAGACGGGGTGACACATGTCGTGAGAAGGAAGCGTCAGGCACGCTCGTCCTAAATCTTCTGACGAGCCGCTTTTCACCGTGGCTATAAATACCCTCTCCCTTCCTCACTTTTTACTCGCCGACCTCTCTCCCGCCGAGCTCCTCAAACCCTAGCGCCGCCGCTACTCCATCGTCAGCCGTGAGGAAAAGCTTCACCGCTTGACCTCTTCGCCGACGCATCGCTACCGACCGTGGAATTTCTTCACTCACCGTCGCCGTAGCTGATTTCCTCTCGCCAAGTTAGGGCGGAGAAGATCTGAACGATTAACTTCTAAACTGTTCATCTCAGTTCGTCGTGTTCTTCACTTCGTAAATTAAAAGTTACTTTTATTTACTCGCTTTGATTCTCAAATTTTCTTCAAATTCTTCAAAGGTGTTTATTTCAAATTCTTCACACATATGAACACCTCAAATCTCTTGACTCATTTCTCTAAGCAATGATTTTCTTCAAGATTCCTCAATTGTGTGGATCTTCGATCTATACAACTCGAACCTAAGATAAAGAACGCTTATTGAAATTCTTCAAGGCTCATCCGTCAAAATCCTCAAACTTGTTCTTTTGAAAACCCTCCGAGAACGATATGACCTCTTCAAATTCCTCGCACCTATACTCTGCACACAGTACAAATGTCCGCCGCTGAATCCCTAGGTTCTCATCAACTTAACTCATTTGCAGCGCTCTCAAGAAAAACTGCACACTTCTTCAGAGAACTCAATTGTTCAATTTCTCACCAAGAAAATGGCGATGGTAAGAAGCCAGTAGGGAGGAAAGAAACCCGAGGTCATGACAGATTCAAATCCTCAAGGAAATATATGCCGACTATTGCACACCGATGAGGAAAGCAAAACCAACGCAAGGTGCGATTCGTAAAATTGAACGGAGATGGGCACGGAATGGAAGGAATACCGCTATGTTACACCTAAGTACATGAAGAAATTCGCTAAATCCTCCATGCCCAAGAGCTCCTTTGGCACCAGGCCAAATAGCTGATCCCACTAGCGCCAAACGCGTGAGGACTTTCCCGATGAGGGGCTAAACGCCAAGCTGTTGGCTAAGCAAGCAAAGGAAGCGTGAAGAAATTCAATGAGGATTCTGCCATTGTCACTGTCACATCGAGGTCTCGCCAAACCGAGGAAATCGATGCAAAAGAAGTCTGCCAATAAGCCAAGTGCTTCTTCATCTGTGCCCTCACGCCAAGTTCCTCAAAGAGCTCCTCAAGGCAAATTCTCAAGAAGCAAATTCTCACACCGCCATCGCTCCATCAAAGTCCTCACCGTCCGGCCCAAACCTTCGCCTCGTGCATCCGCTACTTGTCAAAGGACTGCTGGTTTTTCAATTGCCTCGCACTCTCTGCAAATTCTCACCGCTTTCAATTCTTCATCCGCCCGACGCTGTCAAGACAAAAGCAACAATGGACGTGGTCCTCGCCCAGCCCAAGGAAGAAACAGCTTGTCGTCCACGTGTCATCTCGATGATGAGGCATCCGATGAAGAACTTGAAGAAATCATCGAGACCGCTGTTAGAGCCGAAGAGCCAAGGGAACAGCTGTGCATCGCTTTTGGACCAAGAAAGTCCTCGATTTCATCGACCGCACAACGATCCCAATACCCTCTCGCTCGATCTTCCTTTGACACCGGTCAAAGTCATATGTTGACTCACTTCATTGCTCAAGAAAATGGAAGTTCGAGAAGGCGAAGGAAATCAAGAAGGCTCAATACAAGAAGGAGAGGTTCTGAAGAAAATGTTGTCAAGATGACACCGAGGAACTTCTTCAAGCCCAAACTGAAATTCAGAACCTCAAGAAGAACTTTGACACGCACTATGCTGATTGGCAAGTTGTCAAGACCAGATTCGCTAATCTAACGAAGAATCTCACAAGTGTTGCTGCACTGCAACATGAATCCTCAGTCAAGCATCCGCCAGCCTAATGAAGAAAATGCCAAGAACGCCAAGCTCAGCCTGCTGAAGAAAATGCTGATTCCGTGGCTGATGAAGAAATTCCAGCCACCGAAGAAATCGCCAGGCACCCACTAGTGGTGCGCTCAAGAAATTGCATGAAGTCAGTGGCAACTGATCGCTCAAGAAATTGTCAAGACAGGAACTGATCTGGCTCCTCAAGAAACTGCCCAAATTCCTCAGCCTCCCCGCGCCAACTCCAACTCCAATTCTTCCATCCGCTTTGATGTGAAGAAAACCAAGGCATGGAACGAGCTGCTGTGAAGAAAAGGAAAGCATCACCATGCGCGATTCTTCGCCGCTAAGAAATGAAGCCAATGACCAGCTCGTTGAAAACCCGATTGATGCTATTCCAATTTCTCCATACCTTCAAAGGAAGTGGTTCCTTTGGAGAAGAATATGAAGTGCCAACCGGATCTGATGAAGAACATCAATCTCCGCTCGTTCGAGAAAATTGATGAAGAAATTGAAGTGGAAGCTGTCCTTCAACCCCACCATTCCTCATCGATCATGAAATTCCTCAAGATGGTGCCGAGGAAATTGAAAATGAAGATGTGGATATTGATGCACCACTCCAAAGAATCAATGATGACTTTGGGAAAATCAACATCCCAATACTCCGCTCTTCACCCCGCTTCAACAAGTTCCTCACCCCCCACATGATCGCCCAGATAGACTCAAGAAAATCAACCCACGGTTCTCGGTATGAAGAAATTCCAGCCACTAGCGCCGATGAAACTGCCGCCGCTGCTGAAAATCCTCGATCGCATGTTGAGGATCAAGAAATTCTCAAGTCAAGAACCTGAACTTACGATTCCAGAGGTGGTGATGCAACTGATCGACACCCTCTCGCCAAAACAGAAGAATCCGCTTCTTCCAAGCAAAAGTTCAAGGCTAAGGATTTCTTTGCCGAGCATGTGTTCTTCATCAATATAATCCTTATGATTCTCGCTTCGGATTAGGAAGAGGCGCTCGACTGCCACCAAGCCAACTTCTATTCCTCGCTTTTCAACAAGGACAAAATCTTCGATCATGCTCATATTCCTCATGTGGATATGGAGTCGCCGCCTGGCTTTGAGCCCGCCCTAAGTGTTCTTCACGATGCAGTCTTCAACTTTTGATGCAACCTTCACATCACCGGAGACGCTCAAGATGTAACTTCATGGGTCTTGGATTGATGACCGAAACACCCACTACAAGGCACCAAAGAAGTGAATTGCTTCGTGTCCTTCCACTCAGTCCTCCAGCTTGATGGTGCACGCCGATCTATGAAGAAAAGGAACTTTCAAATCACTATATGCAAGTGTTGATGAAGCCATTGAAACCAAGGCAAGCTCCAAGGACCAAATTCTCGTCAAGGAATTGCTATATGTGCCTCAATGCCTATCGAATTTCGACGAAGACTATGAGTCCTATCAAGGGCCACGACTCAATGATGAAGAGGTCGCTGGCATCATGAAGAATATGCTTTTCAACATCATCCATGGCGCCTCTGCCAATTTCCATGATTTCTTCATGAGGACTCGCTAACATTGCCATGTCACCTTTTGAGCTGAAGCCTTATGCGCTTTGGATTATGAGATTCATCAGTCAAGATCTTCACCAATTACAAGGTCGACACTTTGAACCACCGCAGCTACCCGCCTCGATTGAAGTCCTCAAACGCCAATTGCCTCACCGATGAAAAGGGAAAGGCTATCGCTGTGATAGATGAAGGCATTCGCCCATTGATGGACAGCCGCAGCAGCATCTTACTCCACCAATGATGACTCGCCACACATGACTCAGCAGAAGAATACCCCGCTAAGCATAGTCCTCAAGCCATCGCACCTGTGGTGATGACCGATCGTGAATTACCCTCGCCTTCATCAAGGTTGATCGCAATCACAAGTGGGTCAAACGCCGCTTGGTACTATTCTTTACAACATGACCTCAACTCACAATGCAGGAAGAAAACCACTACTATCTTCATGAAACCTTCAAGCGCCCCGGCTGTTCTTTCACATGTCTACAATGAAGAAGAACTGAAATCAATGGGACTCAAGGAAGAATTTGACTGGTCTGCACCTCCTCCAAGAAATTCAAGAAAGTCAAAGTTCCTTCCTTGGTGGCTAGCTCTTATTCTTCATCTCGCGACATCGATGAAAATGAAGATTTGGAAGACATCGCTGCTGGTCCTACTTCAACGAACAACCCCGATAATGTCAAGGCCCGCCTTCAACTTGAATTTCTTCAAGAGCGTTAGTCCTCGCCGATCCTTTTGGTCATTCATGACAAAGGGGAGAAATTTGAGTTAGTCTTCAAGCGGTCTCGCTTTTGTCTATATACAATATTTTATTAAGTTACAACTCGCTCTTCCAAACCTTTATTGGATCGAGTTGTAATCTTAAACCCGATGGTGCTTTGATACTTTTGATGCATTATGCTTTTGCTCTATGCTTGATTACGAGTATTGATATGCTTTGATCCTTGTTATGCTCTCGATCCTCATGAGCTCGTGAAAATCTTCAAATCGATTTGGGATCCGATACTATGAAGAGTTTCAAATTCCTCATACGCATTGGGCTCGATACTTTTATGCATTATTTTGCATGCTCGCATATCATCAAGCACCATATTTCATCATGCATTTCAAATTCCTCATATTATATGTCAAATGCGTATGAATTACAAGATATAGGGGAGATCTCCATGATTCAATTCTTCAAATGTGCATTGCCTCAAAAGCAATTTCTCACTATGCACATCTTCGTGGGGAGTTCTTCTATATCTTGCAATCAAAATCCTCATTATCAGTATTTACACTTCATATATTTATCCTCGTTGAAAACTTAACCTATGTTGTCATCAATCACCAAAAGGGGAGATTGTAAGTGCATCTAGTGCCCCTTAGTGATTTTGGTGTATTGAAGACTTATAGGTTAAGTAACTAATGCGCTTGTAAGTGTACACAGGTCTATAAGTCTATGAGGAGTTTGATATTTACAGAGAAAGTCGAATTCTAAAAATGAATTTCTTCAATCAAGAATTTGATATTCAAGACTTTCAAGACTTTGAAAGTGAAGAAATTGGTGTGATTCAAGACTTGGTATTCGCTGAGGAATATGAAGCGTGAAGACTTTTGTTTTCGTAGTTTCATTTTCTTTCTTGAGTCATAGGAAACACCGCATCGTTAAAGGGGGTCGAGGAAATACTAAGGAAAATTTCCATTTGATGCTCAACTCAAAATCCTCACCTACCAATCCTTCGAGTGAAGCCTTTGAAATCTCATACAGTTCAATAATTGCTTCAAAGGATGAGACGAAGTTCTTCTAGTCACCGAGGAATTTGTTCTCGATCGAGGAGTTAGGAATTCGCCATAATTGCCTACACAAAGGAGGAACATGATAGCCCCGAGGAATTTGATATTCAAATTTCCGATCAAGCTGTGCAAGGCTACCGCTGTCCAAAATATCTTATCCACCTAACGGTCATATCATTGAAGGGCATTTATGTCTTATCATGTCGGGCTGCTCCTAGGCTATAAATAGCCGCCTCTACAACCACTAGTTGGTTGGCTGCTCCGAGAGAACTTGACACTTGTCATTTGAGAGCAACCCATCCTCCGAGGACTTTGAGCGAAAATCATCAAGTGAGGAAAACCCAAAGTGAGGAAAACCCAAAACCAAACCCCAACAAACCCAAAGTGATTGAGCATCATCAAGAAATTGATCCCGCTGGATCCGACGCTTTTACCTTTGAAGACTGTGCTTCTTCCAGACGGTTAGGCGCCACGGTCTAGAGCATCCAAGAGGAATTGTGGATCGCCGAGTGACCAAGTATGTGAAGGTTTGAAGTCGCTCAAGACTTACCACGAGTGATTGGACGAGGTCTGCGTGACCTTAGTTCAAGGAGAATACGGTGAGGACTTGGTGTCCCGAGCT
This sequence comes from Aegilops longissima, assembly GCA_021605205.1. Taxonomy (NCBI): domain Eukaryota; kingdom Viridiplantae; phylum Streptophyta; class Magnoliopsida; order Poales; family Poaceae; genus Aegilops; species Aegilops longissima. The sequence continues at coordinate 18,635 of JAHIAM010000120.1, read as the reverse complement.
GCGTGCTCAAGGATCGGGTGTCCGGACTCGTGTCCTCGAAGTTTAAATACTCAGCCGCCCAACCAGACGCATAACCGAGACAAAGCAGTTGAACTGGTCTACCAAATCATTGTCTTCACCAACCTAATCGGTTCCATTTCCTCAACCCTTTCATTTCCTCATTATCGTGTTGAGTGTTTGTCATATCTGTGTTTGAAGACTTTGATCAAGACTTTCTCAATTTCCTCGCCCAATTTCTTCACCGCTTTGTCTTCATCTTGTGTTATCCTCGTGATTACGCTTTCAGACTGTGATTGTCTTCATTTCATCATGATGACTATGCATGTAATCTGCTATGCTTACTCGAGTACTTATTCCGCTGCATGTATTTCTTCGCTAAGGAATTTCTCACCAGCAAATTCTCAAGAAGAAATTGTAAATTCATAAAATCGCTTATTCACCCCCTCTAGTCGATATAACGACTTTCGTGGTCCGACCTAGGCTCTTGCCGGGAGGCGCGCGTTCAAGTGAGGAATTCAATGTGGTCGCCGCCCACCTCGAGTTGCCCCACACGCCGGAGCGCAAGCGGCGGAGGTGCAAGTGGTGGAGGAAGAGCTCACGCCACGGCGTGGCGTGGTTTTGAGCGCGGCGCGGCAAGAAGAAGAAGAAGCAAGAGGAAGCGGGAAGTAGGAGATGGGCGCGCTGCCGCCGCCTCCTCCCCGCCTACTTATAGGCTCATGGGCTGAGAAGCCGGCGGGGCGGACGCCGGATTAATCGCGCCTGTGACCCCACGCCTCACGATTTAACTCCACGGGTTATCGCACGCAGCTACGACGCGGGAACCCCAGCCGCCGCACGGCCGCGAACGGATCCGGCCCGCTGCGCGAGGCGCGGAGTGGCGGGTCCCGCCGACGGCCTGCTCTCACACGCGGTGGGTGGGCAGATCGACTTTCCGCTGGGGCGCCACGCGACGGGCCCGCAACGGGCTGCTGCCAGGAAGCTTATCAGGCACGCTGCCTGGTTCCCGCTACGACTTTCAAACACTCTAAGGGGCAAGACGGCCTTCTGCGAGTCCGACTCCAGCTAGTTGGCCTAAGAGGAAGACGGCGAGCAAGGCCTAGATTCCACCACTAGAAGGATGAAACTGTTGAGGCTCCTCGACCTGTCGCCCTCGATGCCTCACCAGCTTCGGGGACTACTGTCGGAGTAATGGGCCACGGGTAGGCAAACCCGAGCCCCTGACCTTTCAAGACATCGGGCAGGCTGCGCCTCAAGACCCCAAGACGAAGAGCTGCCGAGAGTCGGCGGTAGAGTCACCGATCGCCTCACGGCCGAGACCCAGAGAGGTTTCGAGATAAGCCAACTCCCAACCGGGCGGCTTCCGTAGGGGTCGGCTATGGGGAGTCGGCCATGACTCCAACCACCTCCTGCCCACGCAACCACGGACGGATGGGGTGCGGCCGCCGCCCATCCCGCCATGTTCACGGCGGTGTGCATGGCCACAAAGGCGCCTGCATCGACATAGATCTCCATCCGGGCGCGCATCTGCTATGTCGGCCTTGACATCAGCCTCGAGGCGGCGCCGAGCCCACGACGGCCTGCCTGCATTTACCCGTAGACGGCGGGTGCGTAAGACGGCGAGAGCGCCACAAGACGGACCTGCTGGGAGTCGGCCTCAGAGTCGGCCGCCCTCCCACGGGCCCCGCACGCCATTAACTGTATAAGATAGGAATGGCAACAGGATCGCCTGTCAGCGGCGGCATGCAAGGCATGACCCCATGACCAAGCCAGCGCATTAGAGGCGCGCCACAGAATCCGCAGTGGCAAGACTCACCATGGGCGGACAGGCCTGCCGGTTCCCATGCCGGGCTGGGCAAGGGCCCACTAGTCGGCGGGCCCCAGCAATCAAGTGAGAAGACGGCGACTGTGAGATGATTTGGCAGGGACCCGCCCAACCGGATTACTATTGTACTTCTTGGGTAGGCCTATATAAACCCCTGGGCACCCATGCAACGGGTTGGATCCTAATAGCTTTAGATACACATAGAGGGAAGAGAAGAGCTAGCCGTGCCCTTCTCCTTCCTCACCTCAACAGCTCAAGGAGCAACCTTGTACTCACTTTGCCATAGTGATCATATGAGAGACCTCACAGAGCGGCAAGAGGGGTATTATCTCCACGGAGAGCCCTGTTGGTAAGATCCGCCAAGGCATGCCTTCGCCTCATCCTGCTTCTGTGCACCGCGATGTTCTACTCGCCTCACAATGATAAGCCATCCTTGGCATATGTCGCATCCTAACTTCGGACAATATTGGGGCAACAATCAAGATTATCTGCCTACTATCCGTTAATCTCCTGTGTCTAGTATGAGTTTCATGTTGGGTGCAAACAAACATTAAAGGAGCCATTATCTATATTTTTAACTAAAGCTATTATCTCGCCGCTATCATTGGTTTTGGGTCTATCCACGCTTGCTACCATCACTGGATTTGTGCATGCACCTTACATAATCTCACTATGTTTTATTCTTATGCATGCCGCTTATTGTACACAATGGAACTGATCATGTAGAGCAAAGAGACGAGCCTTGCATGGCAATAAAATTTCATGCAGACGCTGCTCCATGGTGAGCGCAAAGGCAGCCCCCTCCACCCATTTCAGATCGTAATCAAGAGGAAGATAACTGCTCGAGGGGATTCGTAAGGAGAAGACCACTCCTATTTACCCCATGAGGTCTTCGCCTAACTTGGCATGCTCGATGTTGGTAATATCATGCATATGGTGCCTTGCATTGCTTATCAGATACATTAAAGATGTCATCTGCTTAGTTTAGACATGCTTTGTGTCAATGCCATCTGCTTAGTTTCTTTATCGTATATGTGAATCATGCAATGCCATCTTGTCTAGCCAGCATCATATATGTGAATTTTGCAATGCCACCGGGTTAGCCACCATCTTATATGTGAATTATATCATGCCATCATTTTTTATTACGTGTTAAATTTGTCAACAATTTTAGTCAATTACTCTTCCTCAGTAATCAGCCATTCGCACGGTCATGGAAAAATCTGGAGGGAAACAAGGTCTTCAGAGCGCATAATGCTATCTCGACGGCGCATGTGTTGTTGGTTACCGATAGCTCCTCGAGGAGGATTCGAGACAGATGACTAGTTATATTTTCCCTCGAGGTGCATGCCCTAACTTGGCAGGGTTATGTTGCTCATATCGTATGATGGTATCTTGCATTGCTATGTCATTTGCTTAGTTTAGACATGCTTTGTGTGAATGCCACCTGCTTAGTGTCTAATTACCATATATGTGAATTATGCAATGCCATCTTGTTGCAAGACATTATATATGTGAATTATGCAATGTTATCTTGTTGCAAGGCATTATGTATGTGAATTATGCAATGCCATGCTGTTTAGGCAAGCGTCATATATGTGAATTATACCATGCCGTCCTTTTTTTGTATTTCTCATTGCTTTTGTCAACAATGTTTGTATATTCAACTCCTCTTCCTGTGCATCAGCCATTTGAATTGGTGATGGAGAAATCTGGTGTGAAAACAAGGTCTTCAGAGCAGACAATGCTACCTGCTGAAGCAGATATCTTGCCGGTTACACATAGCTCTTCAGAGGAGGATTCAGAGGCAGATGACCAGTCCTATTGTCCCCCTGAGGTGTATGCTCAAACTTGGCTGGGTTATATTACTCATATAATGCATATGTTGTACTGCAATGCTTAGTTTTTACATCATATACACAATATTGAATGCCATCTCCTTAGTTGACACATCATATATGCGATTGCCCTCTGCTCACTTCCTTAGTATATAAATCATATATTTGAATTATGTCATGCCATGATGTTTACATAGACAGATGTATATGAATTATGGCATGCCAACCCATTTTCTAAAGACATAATATAGTTATATCATCTCATCCTATTTACATAGTCATCATATTTTAAATTATGTCATTCTATCCAGAATTATATCATGCCATCATGTTTCCATCAACGGCATGTTTGTGATTTATGGCATGCCAACCACTTTAATAGACACATCGATAGTTATATCATGTCATCCTGCTTACATAGTCATCATATTTTGAAGTATGTCATTCTATCCTGTTTAGTTAGCCATCATACATGTGAAATTGTGTCATGCTATCCTGTTTAATTAGCCATCATATATGTGAAATTATGTCCTGCTATTCTGTTTGCTTAGACAACATAAATGTGAATTATTGCATGCCCTGTTTTCTTCCCTACTATCCATTGCACATGTCTATCTTACAATGTCTATACATTCAATTACTTTTCGTGTTTATCAGCCATTTCAATTGGAGGGAGTGATGGTAGTATCTATGGGAGTAAAAACACGGTCTTCAGAAAAGAATCGTGCTACCTGTCGATGCAGATAGAACCATGGTTGTACTTGCCCAAGTACCAGCCCCACCACACATAACCCACACTCATGCAGATTGTACCCCTACCCAGTTGGACAGAGAACCAGCTATAGCCCTTCTAACCCCAACCCCAGCAGATAGACACCCAGCCCCTGCTGAACAACACCGCCTCCACCACAGAGCACCCAAACACGAAAGCAGTTAGTAAGGCAACTGCAGTGCCCAAATCACGAGGACCACCACTCGAACCCAAGTCAACGCTTAAAGCATAAGAAGAATTGTTCTCGTGTCAGTTCCGTAGCTATGGTTCATACTACTTTGCTCTTGCATCATCAGATTTATCGATACCAACCAATTTCAAATTTGAAAGATGCAATTGAAACTCCAATGGCGCAATAGGTATGTTTTAAACCTGCTTTCTTCAACGTGTTTGGCTGTTTGCTGTTGTAACTTGCTCTATGTTGATTTCAGTTTCAATTGAATAAACAGTTATGTTCTCATGCCATGTACATTACAAGTGTTGTTATTGCTGTAGTTTCCCACACTTATATTCTGTCTATGTTGCTTTGTCTTAAATAGATATGATTCGAATCGTATCTATCTTGATTTGGCAACATAAACTAGAATGATATAGACCATACGGTGACCATACTACATAGATATATGTTTGTTTCATGTTGTTATCCCGTCCACCTTACTACCGAACTGGTTTACCAAAATGAGTTTCATATACTACATTGTAAACCTGAGATGTGTTTGTTTGTTTTCTTTAGAACGCGGATAAAATATTGGAGAAGAGTACCGTTATGCAATGGTAAAGGAAGTAATGCAGATAAGGTTCAAGATAGTGAGACATCCCTGTTGGTCTCCAAGAAAGCTGATAAAACTATATTGAAGACACCGAGACAACCCCAAAGTCCTGTCTTGATGTAGTGTTCGAGTTATCGGTTACCACCGGCCGCACCAGCTTTTGAACTTGTTGCCTGAATCAGTTCGCTTCTTGAGTCTCAACTTCAAGTTGAAAGACATCGATCGATGTTATGCGACAGAAGTCAAGGACCGAGGAAGTCCCCGCAGAATTCAGATGCATACTTTCTCGTGCAACAAAGAAGTTACTGGAGGACTTAAGCGCCAAACAAGAGAAAGTTAATAAGCTTGCTAAGCATCTTGCCAAAGATTATGGGTACCTGTGATATTGTTTCTTGAGCTCTTCAAGTGGTTTCAGTTCGACTTGTTTTGTCATGCTTATATGTCGCTGTGTTCTATATTTGCACCGGTGGCGAACTTTGATGCCCAATGGATGTAATATGTATAATAGCCGTGATAGCCTAGTGTAAGTTGCTTGCTTATTTATTTCCTTGTTGTCTTGTTTATTTGATTGCTTGTAGTCATGCAGTTATTTTTCTCGCGGTTTGCTAGTGGCTGCAATAACCTATTTTTAAAACTAGGCCACAATAACCATGGGCTAATATTTACCGAGTGACACCGACCCACGGGCCGTAGAAATAGTGGGCCTTCTACGGTCGATAAACAAGGGCCTTCTACGGGTCAGAAACAAGGGCCTTCTACGGGTCAGAGAACAATGGGCCTTCTACGGGTCAGAGAAACAATGGGCCTTCTACGGACGATCATCAATGGGCCTTATACAGTTGTATGATCGACACAAACATGGACCAAACAGATCAGATTCGCCAGAACGGGTTAGTGTTGAATCGTCCGCTCATGGGCCGACCATAACGGGCCATCGTTAATAGGCTGTATTTGATGACGCTATGAAAACGCCCAACGATTAACGGACCACAAACGGGCCGATCAGAACCACGGGCTGAATTTGGCCCACAAGCGTAAAATGACAAGAACGAGCCGTAAGTAAACGACATCGAAATGAGCCCAAGAATATATGGGCTCGAGAAGGCCGAAGATAACATGGGCTGGAAATGGCCCAACGGAATAACGGGTCGTTAATGGGTATAAAGTGATACACCGTTTCTATACGGGCCGCTTTCACCACGGTCGTTAATGGGTGTAAAGTGATACACCGTTCATTACGGACAGCCACCACGGGCCGTTAATAGGCCAAGAGTTACATAGGGCCTCATATGGGCCGAAGACGCCATGGGCCATACATGGGCCGGCGAAAACGGGTTGAATCATGTTGATGGCCCAGATGACGCCATCGGGCCTAATTCGAATAGGGCGAACGGGCCTTGGGTTAGCGGGTTGTAAATGGGCTATATGCGTAACAGTGCCGTTAACAAGTTTCCATGGGCCGCCCGCCACTTTTGACCAAGTCAAACGGGCCGCCTTTTCACAAAGAATGGGCCTCGCTAATCGCGCCACGGTCGACGTATCATAGGCGCCTTCCGTCCAATGAGTGGATGACATCTCGTCCCAACCGATGAGCCGACATGTTTTTTCCACCCAATGATGATTTTACACGGGAAAATCCTCATTGGTCGGGTTGTTAACGTGTTATCGGATCCAAAACCCGACCCGATAGCTTAACGGCGCTCCGCTATGTGGATGCCACGTGTCGGTCACCCTTGACGAAAGCACTTCGCGGACGCCGCGATTTATCGTCATGGAAGTGGACACTCCGTGATGATAATTTTGGTAATGTCATGGAACACTTCTACGACAAAGACAGTATGACTATCTTGATTCTCGCATAAATTAGTCATGGATGTACATGCATGACAAAAACGCGACCCATCCGTGGACAAACACGATAATCACGTAAGTGTATTTTTTGTAGTGGAGGCTACGCACGAGTCCCTCGCACCCGCACAAAACAAATAACCTCGCAACCAATGCGATAAGGTTGTCAATCCTTCACGGTCACTTACGAGAGTGAGATCTGATAGATATGATAGGATAATATTTTTGGCATTTTTGTGATAAAGATGTAAAGTAAAATAAAAGCAAAGTAAAAAAGCAAAGGAAATAACTAAGTGTTGGAAGATTAATATGACGGAGATAGACCCGGGGGCCATAGGTTTCACTAGTGGCTTCTCTCGAGAGCATAAGTATTCTACGGTGGGTGAACAAATTACTGTTGACCAATTGACAGAATTGAGCATAGTTATGAAAATATCTAGGTATGATCATGTACATAGGCATCACGTTCGAGACAAGTAGACCGACTCCTGCCTTCATCTACTACTATTACTCCACTCATCGATCGCTATCCAGCATGCATCTAGAGTATTAAGTTCATGGAGACGGAGTAACGCCTTAAGCAAGATGACATGATGTAGAGGGATAAATTCATGCAATATGATAAAAACCCCATCTTGTTATCCTCGATGGCAACAACACAATACGTGCCTTGCTGCCCCTACTGTCACTGGGAAAGGACACCATAAGATTGAACCCAAAGCTAAGCACTTCTCCCATTGCAAGAAAGATGAATCTAGTAGGCCAAACCAAACTGATAATTCGAAGAGACTTGCAAACATAACCAATCATACATAAAAGAATTCAGAGAAGATTCAAATATTGTTCATAGATAATCTTGATCATAAACCCACAATTCATCGGTCTCAACAAACACACCGCAAAAAGAAGATTACATCGAATAGATCTCCACGAGAGAGGGGGAGAACATTGTATTGAGATCCAAAAAGAGAGAAGAAGCCATCTAGCTACTAACTATGGACCCAAGGTCTGAAGTAACCTACTCACACTTCATCTGGAGAGGCTATGGTGTTGATGTAGAAGCCCTCCGTGATGGATGCCCTTCCCACGGAGTTCTAACAGGCCCCAAGATGGGATCTCGTGGGCATGTAAGGTTGCGGGTGGAATTAGGTTTTTGGCCCAGATATGATCAAGCTTGGGGATACGAGGTATATATAGGAGGAAGGAGTACGCTTGTGGAGCAACAGGGGCCCACGAGGTGGAGGGCTACTGGGGTGGTTGCGCCCCACCGGTGGCCTCTATTGTTTCTTGACGAGGGTCCAAGTCTGCCGGATCATAATCTTCCTAAAAATCACGCCCCAAGGTTTCATTCCGCTTGGACTCGCTTGATATTCCTTTTCACTAAACTCAAATAGGCAAAAACAGCAATTCGGCTGGGTTAATAGGTTAGTCCCAAAAGTAATATAAAAGTGAATAATAAAGCCCAATATTGTCCAAAACAGTAGATAATATAGCATGGAGCAATCAAAATTATAGATACGTTGAGACGATCACCGCTGCAGGCGGCGCTGGCCTCTCGCAAAAGTAGAAGAAGAAAAGACATCAACAATCAACAAGGAGAGATATAGTGTCCGGGAGATCCGCCCCGATCGCCAAAGATTCGCCCAACCTCGGGATTACAGTTCATGGTGCGCCAACACTTCACAGAGAAATAAAACAAAGACTTACTCTGCTTTCCGACAAGTCGGTGGTCCGCTGATTCAGCCTCTGACTTTGAGTTGAAGGCGGCCGCGCCGGTTGGTTATGATAATCCCAAGGTGAAGACAGCGACAATGTTAGTACTGAGCTATAAATTAGTCCCGAGCCGCCGCCTCGCCAGCAATGTCCAAACTCGAGGATTACACTCCAGCAGGGCCACGCCTCACAAAGAAGTATAAGAAATACAAGAGTTAAAGATGAAGAAGCGCATCTAACAAAGGCTCGCGACCTGTGAACGCTTGGTAGCACAGCTTCAGGCGCCGGCCTCGCTCGGAGTTTGCCTTGGACGCCCAGATCGCTTAATTCAAAGGGCCGGTCCCGCCTCCCCGCACTCCAATCATGGGCGCGGGCGCTGGTCGCCTGTCCGGATCAAGAGCTCAAGGCTGCTGCGGTGTCAAACCGTGGATCTCGGTAGGGGGTCCCGTCTGTGCATCAAGGCTCATGGTAACAGGAAGGTGAAGGAAATATGCCCTAGAGGCAATAATAAAGTTATTATTTATTTCCTTATATCATGATAAATGTTTATTATTCATGCTAGAATTGTATTAACCTAAACATAATACATGTGTGAATACATAGACAAATAGATAAGTCACTAGTATGCCTCTACTAGACTAGCTCATTAATCAAGATGGTTATGTTTCCTAACCATAGACATGTGTTGTCATTTGATTAATGGGATCACATCATTAGAGAATGATGTGATTGACATGACCCATTCCGTTAGCTTAGCACTTGATCGCTTAGTATATTGCTATTGCTTTCTTCATGACCTATACATGTTCCCCGTAATTATGAGATTATGCAACTCCTGCTTATCGGAGGAACACTTTGGTACTACCAAACGTCACAACGAATCGGGTGATTATAAAGGAGTACTACAGTGTGTTCCAAAGGTACTTGTTGGGTTGGCGATTTCGAGATTAGGTTTTGTCATCCGATTGCTCGGAGAGGTATCTCGGCCTTCTCGGTAATACACATCACATAAGCCTTGCAAGCATTACAACTAATGAGTTAGTTGTGAGATGATGTATTACGGAACAGTAAAGAGACTTACCAAGAATCTAGATTGAACTAGGTATTGATACCGACGATCGAATCTCGTAAGTAACATACCGATGACAAAAGGAACAACGATGTCGTTATGCGGTTTGACCGATAAAGATCTTCAGAGAATATGTAAGAACCAATATGGGAATCCAGGTTCCGCTTATTGGTTATTGACCGAGAATAGTTCTAGGTCATGTCTACATAGTTCTCGAACCCGTAGGGTCCGCACGCTTAAGGTTTCGGCGATGCTTATATTATGAGTTTGTATGTTTTGATGTACCGAAGGAGTTCGAGTCCCGATGAGATCGGGATATGACGAGGAGTCTCGAAATGGTCGAGACGAAAGATTCATATATTGATGATATGTTTAGCTAAGGGTCGCTTCCATGAGGCTTTAGGTCGGCAAAAAGGAGTTTTATGGAGGCGAGGGGCCAAACGTCGAGACCTCGGCGCCTCGCCTCGGGCCGACGCCGAGGCCCATGGCGTCCGGGCCGACGCCAAGGATTGTATGCGTTGGTCCGGAGTCCGAGTGGGACTCTTGCCTTTCGGCAAAACCGACTTTGAGGAGGTTTTTGCTCCAAGTTTCACCCCGGGCTCAACATATAAATAGAGGGCAGGGCTAGCACCAAAGGCACAACAATTGATCCCTTGATCTCTTAGCCGCAGGCGGTGCCCCTTCCACCATATTCCACCTCGCTCATATCGCCTCGTAGTTTAGGCGGCCCCGCGCCGGTAGAGCATCATCATCGCCACCACGCTGTCGCGGTCGACGGAACTCATCCCCGACACTTTGCTGGATCGGAGTCCGGGATCGCCATCGAGCTGAACGTGTGCGTAACTCGGAGGTGCCGACGCTCGTGCTTGATCGGTCGGATCGTGAAGACGCACGACTACATCAACCGCGTTGTTATAACGCTCGCCGGTTCACGAGGGTACGTGGACGTACACTCTCCCTCTCGCTATGCCATCACCATGGTCTTGTGTGTGCGAGAAATTTTTGAAATTACTACGCTCCTCAATGTATGAAGGGACACAGATGTTTACCCAGGTTCGCCTCTCGATGGAGGTAAAACCCTACTTCCTGCTTGATTAATATTGAAGATATGGTAGTACAAGAGTAGATCTACCACTAGATCGTAGAGGCTAAACCCTAGAAGCTAGCCTATGATGGTATGATTGTAAATGTGATCGGCCTTCTAGGACCAACCTCTCCGGTTTATATAGGCACCGGAGAGGGCTAGTGTTTACATGGAGTCGATTACAAGGAAGGAAATATAATATCCGGATCGCCAAGCTTGCCTTCCACGCCAAGGAAAGTCCCATCCGGGCACGGGTCGAAGTCTTGAGTCTTGTATCTTCACGCTTCAATAGTACGTTGTATACAGTCCGGCTGTCCGGATACCCCTAATCCATGACTCCTCAAGAGTCTCCTCAACCAGGCTTCAATGACGATGAGTCCGGCGCAGTCTTGTCTTCGCATTGCAGGGCGGGTTCCTCCTCCAATACTCCAAAGTAATTGTCGAACACTTGAACCGTGGTCCGGATCCACAAAATGATCTTCACATGCCACCGTAGAGAGAATGGTATTTCACAAATGCAATCGTCGACAACTTTTAGGCAACGCGACGTGTCATTACGGGTATCTCGCCCGTAAGATCGGCCACCGCTTCTAAGGGACAGATCGCCCCACTCCTAACCTCACGAGAGTCGTGTTCCTTCCCATTTTGTCCGCTGGCTTGGGTTTCTCGCACCCATTTGTTCGCTGGAGTCATGTATTACTACGGGATTGATTTTCATGATCTTTCCCCAACTCCTTCCTCAATATCTCGACGCTCATCGTCAGGTGCGAGGCTTTTCTTCAGATCTCACCTCACTTCGCCTGTGGCTGAAGATTTTAATGTGAAGCCTAAGGTGGTGAGGGCTAACACGCCGAAAAGGGCGCCGCCATGGTGAGAAAGATGCCCAAGGCCATTTGGCAAGGGCGCTTTCAATGACTCACAAGGAGTGGCAGCAGCAGTGGTTTTATATCACCAACCACGCGGCAAAAGTGGGCTGCAGCCCTGAGTTCAGATCCGAGCTCCCCTCGCTGCTCACGCCCCGCCCAAGAAGGCCCGAATGGTCCTCGCCGATGAGCTGTCATTGCTCCGCACGCGCATCCAGAGTTTGGTTGATGTGGATGTCAAACTCGTCGACGTGGTCCAGGTGATGCTAGTTCGCCTGGTTCTCCATTGTCAGCGCCGAGCCTGCACTCTGGGAGTTCAACCCAACCGAGCACCAAACCCTTCAGAGCTCTACGACTCTCCCACAAGGATATCTGAAGGTGCTCTTCAAGCCTGCCACAATCATGGCCGGCTCCGCCGAGGACCGTGGGTATCAATTATCCCATGTTGCAAGCCCGTAAGTTACAGCCACGCCTCGTCCATCCATGCTTCGCTTGGCATGTCATGAGGGAGACATCTTAATCGTGTTTGCCAGACCTCAGTGGCTGGATAAAGAAGGTGGAGCGGATTCATTGTCCGCCCTCACGTCGGAGGAACTGCCGACCTCTTCTTTAAGATGTTGGTCCTCGCGCCACGAGGCGCCAAAGAAGGAGGCTCCAAGAAGGTCAAGAAGACCAGAGTGGCTCTCACACCGCGAGGCTTCGGACGCAAAATCTGAAGACTCAAGCGACGCCCTTCTTCGGAAGACGAAGAGGAAGAAGCAGAGGAGGACGAGCCTCACTCAAGGTGGGAAGAAGCGTAGCCCTCGCCCCTCGAGGCCGAATCTCCCAAGAGGAGAAAAGGTTCCTCCTGTAGGCATCCACCACGGTTGCCGATAGCAGCCCGAGTGGGATCCTGTGGCCCACCTCGGAGAAGTCAGAATTATATAAAATCCGAACACGCATATGCGCCCGGGATTGTTCTGGGTATAGTAGTTTTAACTATTGCTATATTTTGCATAGTCCGCAAGGTCTCGCTACGACAGTCCTCATCCGAGGATTCGCTAAGCTCGACGCCTTTGGCGAGCGAGACGCCTCCAGAGGCCCCTTCCCAAAACCCGCGCGACATCGAGGTGTCGCCTCAATGGGGCCCGACCAGGGGGCATATCATCGAGCCGGACACACGGGAGCGATAGCCCCCGAGTGTGCTGCCGGGGCAATCTCGGTTCGCCCATAGCCGGACTAGATCCAGAGACCTCTAAGGCTCCCGGATCGGCAGCAGCCACCTTCAACGGTGGGAGGCTGTTTATTCGGCCCGCAACCTCTCAAAGCAGAGTTGTTAGGCGGTCTATCGACAAGTTAAAGAATGCGCCTATCGCCGATGAACATTGGACCCTTATGGGTGCGGTGGTTGAAAAGATTCAATCCGAGAGCGGCTGAACGAAGTCCTCCGCCTTGGCCTTATAAAGGCCTTTGAGGTATGTTTCCTAAGAAACCTTTGAGGAATCGCCATAATATGAGTAGTAGCCCCCGATACACGTCTGCCAAGGAGATGGATCCAGTAGGGATCAAATCCTCTCTTGTCTTGGGAACTTATGTTAATGACGTAAAATTCTTTGTTTGAACACAGCGTCAAGGAGAAGACGGCCGCTCATAATGCGGAAGTGTCCGAACTGAAGCGGAGCTGGAACGGGCCGAAGAAGAACTTGGCCGCATGAAGAAGCAATTATAAGATAAACAAGGTATGTTGAAACATTGTCTTGCATTAGGCGAATAAGTAGTTGTGCTTATTGAAAAGTATTTGTGTTGTATGCCCTAGGAGCGAGTGCCGAATATGAGGCACTGATACGTCTCCAACGTATCTATAATTTTTTATTGCTCCATGCTACTTTATCTACTGTTTTGTACTATATTGGGCTTTATTTGACACTATATTATTTTTGGGACTAACCTATTAACCGGAGGCCCAGCCCGTAATTGTTGTTTTTTGCTCATTTCAGTGTTTCATTTAAACGGAATATCAAACGGAGTCCAAACGGAATGAAACCTTCGGGAACGTGATTTTCTCACCGAACGTGATCCAGTGAGACTTGACCCTACCCAAGGAACAAGGTGGGGGCGCCTAGGGCGCGCCCGCCTCGTGGGCCCCCGTTGCTCCAATCGACATAATCCTTCCTCCTATATATACCTACGCACTCTCAAACGATCGTAAAAGGAGCCAAAACCTAATTCCACCGCCGCAACTTCCTCAGATCCATGAGATCCCACCTTGGGGCCTGTTCCGAGTTCACGGAGGGGGCATCCACCACGGAGGGCTTCTACATCATCATCATAGCCTCTCCGATGAAGTGTGAGTAGTTTACTTGAGACCTTCGGTCCATAGCTAGTAGCTAGATGGCTTCTTCTCTTTTGGATCTCAATACAATGTTCTCCCTCTCTCGTGGAGATCTATTTGATGTAATCTTCTTTTTGCGTGTGTTTGTTGAGACCATGAATTGTGGGTTTATGATCAAGTTTATCTATGAACAATATTTGAATCTTCTCTAATCCTTTTATGTATGATTGGTTATCTTTGCAAGTCTCTTCAATTATCCGCTTGGTTTGGCCAACTAGATTGGTAGTTCTTGCAACGGGAGAAGTGCTTAGCTTTGGGTTCGATCTCAGATTGTATTGTTGCCATCGAGGATAACAAGATGGGGTTTTTATCATATTGCATGAATTTATCCTCTACATCATGTCATCTTGCTTAATGCTACTACTGCTTTCTAACTTAATACTCTAGATGCATGCTGGATAGCTGGTCGATGAGTGGTGTAATAGTAGTAGATGCAGGAGTTGGTCTACTTGTCTCGTGACGTGATGCCTATATACATGATCATACCTAGATATTCTCATAACTATGCTCAATTCACAATTGCTCAACAGTAATTTGTTCACCCAATCGAGAATACTTATGCTCTTGAGAGAAGCCACTAGTGAAACCTATGGCCCCCGGGTCTATTTTCATCATATCAATCTCCATCACTTTAATACTTGCTTTGTTTTTACTTTGCCTTTTACTTTTCACTTTGCATCTCTAAAAATACCAAAAATATTATTTATCATCTCTATCAAATCTCACTCTCGTAAGTGACCGTGAAGGGATTGACAACACCTAATCGCGTTGGTTGCGAGGAGCTATTGTTTTGTGCATGTACTAGGGACTCGTGCGTAGCCTCCTACTGGATTGATACCTTGGTTCTCAAAAACTGAGGGAAATACTTACGCTACTTTGCTGCATCATCCTCTCCTCTTCGGGAAATCCAACGCAGTGCTCAAGAGGTAGCAGGTAATCAAGAAGGTTGTGGATGATGCTAACAAGAAGGTTGTCACGAACAGTAATTTCGTGAAAAACACGAGGCCGGGTTGTCACAACCGAGCGGAGCTCCAGGAGGTCGTGAAGAAAAGCGAGGGCTTGGAGCAGTCTAATAAGGAAAGAATCCGAATCTCCCAAGCGCCTAGGCATGGAAGATGCACGGAAGAAGCCCGAGGTGCTGTAGACGACATTCAAGAGGTCTTGAAAGTTGCGCTGGTAGGGCCTTCTCAGATTCTAAGCCATTTGTTCATTATAATGGGAAGAATTCTAAGCAGCAAGATGAATTCTTATTTTTCCAGTATGCTAGGATCTTCCTCAGAGCATAACAGATGCCGCCCAATTCCCACCGAACCGAGGAGAATAAGTCGCGGAGAGGATTTCTGGTCGCAGATTTGGCAATCGAACTATCCGGTGCCCTTTATCGATCAGTCAAGCAGCTTGGTCGAATCGCACTAAAGCGGCCGAACCAGCCATGAAGGACTTGGTTGTCTGGCCGTGGGCGTATGGAGCCAATTCCGAGCAAGCTACTTCGGCTCGTGAAGCGGATTGTGGGCGCCTGTCCTCGCTTGATGCTATTAAGCGATCGGTCGTATAGAGGGTTCCTACATGGTGTTTGCCCGCAAAAGTGCATTGGGGAAGCTTGACGCGAGAAGCCGATGACCGAGGGGCCGCCAGAGGTAAGGAGCACCGCAAGCCCGAATCTGTACTATGAAGGTGTATTGAAGGGATCTTCGCCACTTATGGCGGATAAGTGTGCCAAAGACATTATATTTCCGAGGGCATTCGTGCTACTTTTTGTAATATGGGATTATGGCATTTATATATTGCCTGTTTTGTTTGAACATATGTTCTTCTTGTGCGATCGTTATTGTATGTAAATCTCGAGAGTTGGCTGTCAAGCCGCTTCTCGCCTCTATACGTAAAAAGAATACGAGGGTGTTCGTGATATATCCAACGCCTTATCCCATAGTTGGGTCCTTTTACGGAGGCGTTTCACCACGAACCAGCAATCGGACTATAAGGCTTTATTACTCTCACTTAGCCATAGGAATTGAGTATGGTCGGCGCAGCCCCTAGTGTTCGGAAGGCTGAACTAGGGGCTCTATTGGCTTCCGATCGAAGATCGATCCGCCGACTCTGCATTTATAATGGCGCCAGCGGAATAAATCTTTAAGGATTTTACAACCTTCGAACAGCTGACCAGCTCGCTATATCATGACCGCCGGTTTTCGGCTTTCATCGAGGTGCTCGTCCGCGATCCAGACAGAATCGCAGAGTTCTCCCCGTGCTACCTTAGCCGATATAATGGAACGTAAGGTACCAAAACAAGGAGACGGGCAAACCCAAGACATGATTCGAGCTGATGCATATAGTGCTATAAGTTCGGGTGTCGAGCCAATCGAGAAGGTTGTCGGACTTTATTGCTGTATCGCGAAGCCCTTGCATAATCGGGCATAACACGAGGTGTCGATGAAAAGCGACGGCCGGTAAGTGTTACTTAAGTCTATGCATTGTAGTAAGATGATATGTCTATGCATATGAGTACGATGTATGATTATGAAAAGAGGTGTTTTTTGGCGGAACCTGTGATGGCCGGACTGGAGGGAGTTGTGAGTGGCCAGAGTGAATCCGACTGCCTTCTTTAGGGGGCTCTTGTGTGTCGTGGGCCGATTCCGCGCCACCAATCCTGTTCTCGGCCAAAGTTAGTTTGTAAGCGAAAATACTGGAGGTAGCCGAAGCCCCTCTTGTGGTTGGTCCGAGGGCCTCGATCGACCATGGTAAACCCACCGCTATACCGCAGGGTAGCATGATTCTCATTGGTGTCCTGGATAGTTGGCTGTCATATCAAAGTTTTGATACGCATGCACCACTCGCCACTCGGCAGTTAGATGATTTCACCGAGGGCGGGTTCGCCTTGCCTATAGGTGTGATTGCATCACATGGTGTTGGCCCGAGGATTTACCACGGAATCTAGTCAACTTGGTTCGTCTCTGCTAGCATACGGTAAATTACCGCGATGTAGGGAAGGTGCCAAAGATTTATTCTTTGGCGTAGCATTTTTTGGTGATCCGAAGACAACCGTTTAGAGTGATGGGCCAGAAAAACTTGGCCTTTGCCCCTAGCATCTTTTAGGAGATGTTGTTTGTGGTTTCACACCTACGGGGTGATACGTCTCCAACGTATCTATAATTTTTGATTGCTCCATCCTACTTCATCTACTGTTTTGGACTATATTGGGCTTTATTTTCCACTTTATATTATTTTGGGACTAACCTATTAACCGGAGGCCCAGCCCTGAATTGATGTTTTTGCCTATTTCAGTTTTCAAGAAACGGAATATCAAACGGAGTCCAAACGGAATGAAACCTTCGGGAACGTGATTTTCTCACCGAACGTGATCCGTGAGACTTGGACCCTACTCCAAGAAGTAACAGAGGCGGCTCACGAGGGGGGCGCCCTAGGGCGCGCTTCTCGTGGGCCCCTGCTGCTCCACATGACGCATTCTTCCTCCTATATATACCTACATACCCTCAAACGGTCGTAATGTAAGCCAAAACCTAATTCCACCGCCAAACTTCCTGATCCACGAGATCCCATCTTGGGGCCTGTTTGAGTTCACGGAGGGGGCATCCACCACGGAGGGCTTCTAATCATCACCATAGCCCCTCCGATGAAGTGTGAGTAGTTTACTTCATACCTTCGGGTCCATAGCTAGTAGCTAGATGGCTTTTTCTTTTGGACCTCAATACAATGTTCTCCCCTCTCGTGGAGATCTAATCGATGTAATCTTATTTTTGTGGTGTGTTTGTTGAGACCGATGAATTGTGGGTTTATGATCAAGATTATCTATGAACAATATTTGAGTATTCTCTGAATTCTTTTATGTATGATTGGTTATCTTTGCAAGTCTCTTCAATTAACCGCTTGGTTTGGCCAACTAGATTGGTAGTTCTTGCAATGGGAGAAGTGCTTAGCTTTGGTTCAATCTTGTGGCGTCCTTTCCCAAAGGATGTAAGGGCACTAAGGCACGATTGTATTGTTGCCATCGAGGATAACAAGATGGGGTTTTTATCATATTGCATGAATTTATCCTCTACATCATGTCATCTTGCTTAATGCTACTCTGTTTTTAACTTAATACTCTAGATGCATGCTGGATAGCGGTCGATGAGTGGAGTAATAGTAGTATATGCAAAAGTGTGAGTCGGTCTACTTGTCTCGGATGTGATGCCTATATACATGATCATACCTAGATATTCTCATAACTATGCTCAATTCTCCAATTGCTCAACAGTAATTTGTTCACCCAATCGTAGAATACTTATGCTCTTGAGAGAAGCCACTAGTGAAACCTATGGCCCCGGTTCTATTCTCATCATATCAATCTCCATCACTTTAATACTTGCTTTGTTTTTACTTTTCCTTTACTTTTCACTTTGCATCTCTATATCAAAAATACCAAAAATATTAATTATCATCTCTATCAGATCTCACTCGTAAGTGACCGTGAAGGGATTGACAACC
>JAHIAM010000119.1:0-64233 GCA_021605205.1 Aegilops longissima | reverse complement strand
ACTCCCATGGTCGTAAACGGGGTCTTGTTGATCGGGAGGGGTGTGGCGACCGCAAAACGGATTTAAACGGACTTGTGTTGGAGCGCCACGGGTCAAACGGGGTGGGTGGTGTATGCATCGAAAACGGACTCCACGAGATACCGCTCATCTCCACCGCCGACCTCCTCCAGCTTCCACGGCTACCACGACCTCCTCCAGCCTCCACGGGCTCCTGCTCATCCAGCCTCCACCGCGCGCTACTCCACCGCCACGCTCAACCACCCTCCACGGGCACCCTCCACCGCTTCACTGCTCATCCAGCCCTCCACACCACGGGTCCTGTTCAACCACCCTCCACGGCCACCCCTCCACCGCTTCACTGCTCATCCAACCCTCCACACCACGTGTTCCTGTTCATCCAGAGGCAACGCCATCAGCCACCGCTCATCCACCCCCCGCAATGCTCACTGCTCATCCTGCAGGCAGATCGATCGGCTTCAGCTAGCAGCAGAAGCGGCGAATCGCCCATCGGGTTCAGCTTAACAGCCATCGATCGATCGCGGGTTCGGGCAGAACGCCAGTAGTTCTGCGTAATCGCCGGGTTCAGTTCAGAGCCTAACGCCGCACACACGCTACAGACGACGAGAGAAACGCGCGATCGCTTGGCCCCCGACCTCCCACCGTAACTGCAACTCCCCAAAATTTTCCTCCCCTCGCTTCTACCATGGTTTTCTCCGCTATGGACGGCCCAAAGAATGTCATAGTAGCGGCCCCTGCCCGCCCAGACGAAAAGACCATTTTCGTCATGATTTTTTGTCGAGAAGTAGGAGCCCACCACATCTATGATGATACCGGGTTTTGTCACAATTATCGTCATAGAAGTGTCATATGTATGACATAATTTTTTTCCGTTCGGCCCAAAATGTCATGGATGTGTCTTTTTTCTGTAGTGTGTATGGAGCCGTGAGGATCACCTGCCCCGGGTTGACAATCTGGGTCACTTGGCTTTGGTGGTTGCGCCTCAGGTTGGAGGCTACAAGTTCACTAAAGTGCTCATGGATGGAGGCAGCAGCATCAATATCCTTTATTATGATACCTCCCGCCGTATGAGTTTAACTGATAAAGATCTTAAGCCGTCTAATACTGTTTTCCATGGCGTGGTGCCTGGTAAGTCGGTGTATCCGGTGGGTAAGAAAGCTTTGGAAGTGGACTTTGGTGATGACCATGATTATAGAGCTGAGACATTGACTTTTGAAGTGGTCAGGATCAAGAGCCCTTATCACGCTTTGTTTGGGCGGCCGGCTTAGGCTAAGTTTATGGTGAGGCCTTGTTATGTTTATTTGTAGCTTAAGATCCCGGGTCATAAGGGTACCATCACAGTGCATGAGAACAGGAAGATAGCCTTGGAGTGTGAAGAGGGGGATGCCGCTTATGCTGAGTCTGTTTGTGCAACAGAGGAGTTGAAGTTTTACAAAGATAATGTTGAACCAACAGATATGACACCTTTGAAGAAGCCAACCACAGAGCACGACCCCTTGTTGAAGTTTAAGTCGGCAGATGACACTAAGCTGGTTGACTTTGTTCGTGGCGACTCATCCAAGTAGTTCAGTATTAATGCTAATATGGATCCGAAATAGGAAAGCGTGCTCATAGAGTTCATCCGTGAGAACCGGGACATCTTTGCATGGAAACCTTATGACATGCCAGGTGTGCCGAGGGAACTCGTTGAGCACACTCTCAATATTGATCGAAAGTTTAAACCAGTCAAGCAATTCCTTTGTCATTTCAATGAGGAGAAGCGCAAGGCCATTGGTGAAGAAGTGGCCCGGCTCTTGGCGGCTGGTTTTATTGTGGAAGTTTTTCATCCTGAGTGGTTGGCTAACCCAAAGGCGGGTACTTAAGAAGAACGGCATTTTGGCGATGTGTAGATTACATGCACTTAAACAAGGCCTCGTCCGGGCGATCCTTTGCTGATCAGATTATTGATGCTACGGGGTTGTGAGCGCTTGAGTTTTTGGATGCTTACTCTGCTGTCATCACATCAAGATGGCGTTATGACCAGGAGAAGACAACTTTCATCACTCCCTTTGAGCCTTCGCTATGTATCTATGCCTTCTGGGCTCAAGAGTGCTCAGGCGACTTATCAACGATGTGTTCAAAATTGCCTCCATGACCAGATTGGGCGCAATGTTCATGCTTATGTGGATTATATTGTGGTGAAATCCAGGAAGAAAGAGACTTTGATAGATGATTTGAAAGATACCTTTGACAATCTCTGGGTCTACAAGATGATGCTTAACCCGTCCAAGTGTGTCTTTGGTGTACCAGCAGGCAAGCTCTTGGGTTTTTTGGTTTCTGAACGGGGCATTGAGCTAACCCGAAGAAAATCAAGGCTATCACTTCCTTGGTTAAACCGACATGTATTAATGATGTCCAGCGTCTAGCGGGTCGTATTGTGGCCTTAAGCCGATTCATAAGCCAGTTGGGCGAAAAAGCTATCCCTCTATACCATATGATGAAGAAAACAGATCACTTTGTCTAGAGTGATGCTGCTAATCAGGTGTTTGAGCCTTGAAGAAACAGTTAGTTGAGCCGCCGATCCTTGCTGCTCCTATTGATAAGGAGCCCTTGTTGTTATATGTGGCTGCTAATAGCCGAGCTGTCAGCGTGGCAATTGTTGTGGAGAAGAAGGAATCAGGCAAGGAGTATCCGGTTCAGCAACTGGTTTATTATGTTAGTGAGGTACTCATTGAATCCAAGCAGAGATATCCACATTGGCAGAAACTGGTATATGGAGTGTTCATGGCTAGTCATAAGCTGAAGCAGTATTTCTTTGGTCATCCGATCACTATGGTTAGTTCTGCTCCCTTGGGGGATATTATTCAAAACAGAGAAGCCACAGGTCGGGTAGCCAAATGGGCCATTGAGCTTGGACCCCATGGTTTGAACTATGTGCCCAGCAGCTATCAAGTCTCAAGCACTTGTGGATTTTATCAATGACTGGACCGAGTCAGCAGATGCCTAAGGAGAAGCTGATAACACATATTGACTATTCACTTTGATGGATCCAGCAGTTGAAGGCTCGGAGCTGAGTTATTTTGACTTCCCCACGAGGTGATAAATTTTGTTATGTTTTAAGGTTGGTGTTCCTTGTACTAATAATGCAACTCGAGTATGAGGCCTTGCTCCATGGTCTTCGGATGGCTAAGGAGATGAATCTAAGCCGTGTGAGGTGTTTTACGACTCGATTTGGTGGCTCAAGAAGTTTCGCACTTGGGATTCGAAGACTCACCTCATGGCGGCCATCACGAGAGGTCGATGCTATTGCTGGTCATTTCAAAGGTTATCAAGTGGAACATGTTGATCGTAAGAAAATGAGGTGGTCGATGCTTTGAGCCAATTAGGGTCCCAGAAAGTAAGCCGGGTACCAATTTAATGTTTTCCTTGATATTCTGCATTACACCTTCAATCAAATTGCCTACGGAGGAAGATCTTGCTATTCTTTAATTTGGAGGCTAGCTTGGTGGCGGTTCTTCATGTTATTCCTGATTGGACAGCTCCATATTTGGCTTATATGACCCGGGGCGAGTTACCTGAAGATGAAACTTTGGCCAGGCAGATAACCCGACAGTCAAAATCAGTGACTATTGTCAATGGAGAGTTGCATCGCTGCAGTGTTACAAGGGTGTTTCAACATTCTGTGTCTCCTGAGGAAGGCCGTGAGATTCTGCGAGAGATTCATGAAGGAGATTGTGGTCATCATGCCAGCTCTAAGTCTCTCGTAGCCAAGGCTTTCTGTCATGGGTTTTATTGGCTGACGGCTCATGCTAATGCAGAAGATTTGGTCAGTAAATGTGATGGTTGTCAGAAATTTTCAAGACGAGCTCATGTGCCGCCTCAAGAATTGAGGATGATTCCAATTACTTGGCCGTTTGCAGTCTGGGGGCTGGATATGGTTGGACCTTTCAAAAGGTCCAAGGATAAAAAGACCCACCTTTTGGTGGCAGTTGACAAATTTACAAAGTGGGTTGAGGCAGAGCCGGTCAGTAAGTGTGACGCCGCGACAACGGTTCAATTCATCAAAAAGGTGATTTTCCGGTTTGGCTATCCTCACAGCATTATAACTGATAATGGCACTAATCTGTCCAAGGGTGCTATAAAAGAATTCTGTCAACGAGAGCATATTCGTCTGGATGTATCGTCAGTGGCTCGCCTCCAGTCCAACGGCCAAGCTGAGAGAGCCAATCAAGAAATTTTGAGAGGCATCAAGCCCTGGCTCATGGTCCCTTTGCAGAGGACGCCGAGTTGTTGGGTGGAGGAATTGCCCTCAGTGCTATGGAGTATCAATACTACCCCCCCAACAGATCTACGGGTTACACACCTTTCTTCATGGTTTACGGAGCAGAGGCTGTTCTCCCTAGTGACATCCGTCACGGCTTGCCCCGTGTGGCGGCTTATGTTGAAGCTGATAATAAAAGAGCACGTCAGGATGATCTTGACTTGTTGGATGAGGAGCGTGACCATGCGGCGGCTCATTCGGCGATTTATCAGCAAGATCTGCGTTGTTATCATAGCCGCCAGGTTAATACCAGGACCTTTCAAGAAGGAGATTTGGTGCTCCGGCTCATCTAGGATCAAACTGATATGCACAAACTATCCCCACCTTGGGAAGGGCCTTTTGTGGTCAGCAAAAATCTAAACAATGGGTCATACTACCTTATCGATGTTTGAGACCACAAGGACACACATCGGAGGAGGAGACCCGCCGACCGTGGAATATTGCTCATCTTCGGCCTTATTACACCTGAGCCACTGGCTCTTGTGATGTACATACTTCTATCAATGTATATATTATGATTAGTATAATAAAGCCGGCATCCCTGATAATTCAGGGTCTCTGTCATTTCATTTTTGAGAATATGAGTCTTTATTGTCGCTTCATACTATCACTTGGGGGCTTCCTGCTTATTGAGCATAGCTATGACTACCCTCTTGATTCAGCTTGTACGCCATGATTACGAAATACTTGGGGGCTTCCTGCTCATTGAGCATAGCTATGACTACCCTACTGATCCGGCTTATACGCCTGGAATGAAATGTTACTTGGGGGATCCTTGTTAATGATCAGAGCTTTGTTGTCCCTTGTAATAGGCTTGGACGCTAGGTGTATTCACCAAAAATCTGGGTTATCCTGCCTTTGTTTGCCTGCCACTCCGACCAGGTAATCCTGGAATTATTCGCCGTACTCTTGACAATCAATCTTATAAAGACCCTGAATTTGTCAAATTTAAAACGACGATTGGTCATGTGAGGTCTTACGGGTTTGAATTAAGATTTAACTCAGCGGCTGCGCGGCCCTTGAATAGCGCTTGACATTGAGGCTTGGCAGCCTATGAATGCCTTGTTTTTTCTGATTTATATTTGCGTTGAACATTTTTTGAGGTTCATCTTTTGTGCCATGTTGATATATGGTTGAAAACTGGTTGGGGCCACGTTGCCTTATGGTTCATATATGAATCTATCCGGAGTTTCATTAACCCGGCCTGGTTTTGGACTTTAAGTCACCAGTGTGTGATGATTATGTGCTTGGAGTTCTGTGCTCTAAGCTTTGGGATGTTACCCTTACTGCATGTTGCGTGGTAAGCCGACAGTATGAACAAATATCACAAGTATGATATTTATTTTATTATGATTATACGAGGTTTTGATAAACCCGCCTTGGTCATGGACTATTCAGTCACCAGTAGATTTTATATGGGGTATTATGACCCTCCCTTGGGTAAACCACCAGGGCACCTGTTTTCTGCTTATGTGCAGGAAAAAATGATAAGCATGGTCTGCATAATTGATTATATTATAAGCATAAGTGGCAGATCTTCGAATGACGAATCGGCAGTGTCATGCAAATAAACACGCACGATGGTGTGACAGATCATAGTTTTTCAACGAGCCTATTACAAGGCATCATATGGCCGCAAAACAATAAGTGTTTTTGAGACACACAGCATCCAAATGCTATGGCTGGTAAACCGGCTCATGAATTAAGACTTCTAGTCTTGGTGGGTCGAAGCCTCCGGGTCATCCTGCGCTGCTTCTTCTTCTCTTTGGTTACCCATTGGCTGGAAGTCAGGCGTAGCCCATACCGGTCAAAGCTCTAAACACAGATTCATCATCTATAAGACTTCATGGATCAATGTCAGGAGCGAAGGTGTGCTTACGAGTCGACGGGATGAGATCCACCTCCTGATGAACCGGCGCCTTCACCTTCTTGTTCTCAGCGTCATAAGCCGCCTGGTATTGGGATAGATTTGTGTCTTCAGCCAGCTTGCTTGCTAATGGACGCATTTCCCTTGCTATTTTTGCAAAATCATCAACGCTGAAGGGAGACCCGTCTTCTTTTACACTAGGGCAGCCATTGGCCAAATCTTCTGGATCAAGATCTGCTTGCCATGCCTTGGCCCGACTTAGGGCAGTCATGGCGCCGGCTCTGGCGGCTGATCGCTTTAAATCCTCAATTCTTTGGGGCAACACCGATAGCTTCTCCAGTGTTTCCTTGATAAGTGAGGGCAGCTGTTTACTATGAATAGCAGTAGAGATTGTTCGTTGAGCACCAATGTATAGCTGCTGTCGGGGAAACTGATCCACGAACACCTATGGGACCGGCGGACCGAGCCCCTTTCGGTTCGGCGGGGGGCGGAGATCGCACGAAGAGCAGATCGAGGCGGCTAGCACGAAAGCAGTTTACCCAGCTTCGAGCTCTCCGAGAGATAACACTCCTACCGCTGCATGTCCGAGTGTATTGAGTTCTTACTGAGCTACTGAGTGCACAAGACACACTAGCTGCTAACGAGACCGAAGCGTGAGTGTTTTTCGCTTTCAACCCCCCCCTCACGCTATGCATGGGCCTCCTTTTATATGCAAAGGGTCTCCGATGTGTGGCAACGTAGACAAGGGTAAAATGGAAAAGAAATTGCGGTTGGTACAACTACTTGTACAGGTATCATACCTAACCTCGACGGCAGGGGACAAAGGCATTAAATGCCCGCCTATGTCGCCCAAATAGTGCAAAAGGGATCGTCAGGGACGCCACCGCTGCCACGATGGCAATCTTGTCGGCCCCTTGCCATCACAAGACCGCCGGTCAAGACAGCCTCTTGCCACGCTGCTGCCAGAAAGGTCCTGTGGCATACATCAGGTGGATGTGCTGGAGCGCCTGGTACAGAGTGGTAGTTTGTCGCGGCAAGCGCCTTTGCCGCGGTCGTTGTCTTGTCGCCGTCCGGAAGCTTGTCGCCATCAAGCCTTGCCGGACGCTGGGCGCTGTCAGCGGCAAGTTCCTTGAGATGCCTTGGTTGGCCTTCCCGGAAAGCCTCTTGCCGGGCCTTGTCTCCTTGGCTTGAATACTTTGTTCTTGAATGGCTCCAAAGGAACCACTTGAGGACCTTGGCGGTCACCCGGCAAGCCTTGCCGCTGGTGTGCTGCAACTGCTCGGCACAAGTTCGGGATACTAGGGTACCCTACCTAGTACACCGGTCAGAGCCCCGGCCTGGCCACACACGGTGCCGAAGGCGTTGGGCCAGGCCCAAAACAGGCACGGGCACGCCGCCCGGGTTACGCCAGATCTCACTTTGTATCCACCGCGCCTCTCCTCAAACGGGCATGCGCCGAATGCGCGTCGGGAGAGATCATGGTGGTTTTTTATTCAAAAGACGGAACGCCCGCCTCCCCTCTTTATAAGCAGGGGAAACAGGCAGTTCGCCCATCTCGCCGTTGCTATTCCAATCTCAAAACCTCCGCCCCCCTTCTTCCCAAAACTGAAAAGAGAGCAGCGCCCGCTTCATCGCCACCGCACCACCAACGCCGCCGATCTTCTCACCACCTCCGCCATGGCTCCGAAGCCGGAAGGTTGTGAAGTCGGCGAGGCGCAGCGGCTCACGGCGCCGCGAAGGAGCGGGCAACCTTCCTCAGCTCGCCGCTGGCGATCTGAGGGATTATTATTACTTCTTCGTCGACGGAGACGCGAGCGCATCCGCTGCACGAAGGTACTCCCAGCCTGCCGCTCGAACTGGCTCCTAATGGATATCCTTTCTTCGCTGCATTTTAATGCGGCTCGCCCGCTTTTCTCGAAGTTTTTCAGGACATTATGAACACCTACGGTTCCGCCTCCTTGACTTCACCCCCAACGCCGCTCGACCATGGCAGTTTTCGCACATCTCTCGCGAAAAATTTGTCGAGTTCATCCAAATGTAGCCCTTTTTCGCCACTTCTTTATGCCCCGAGTTGAGAGAGGGAGCCTTATCCGCGGAATCGCCGGATCTCGAGAACCGGCAAGAAGGAAGCTTATCTCGAGGAGAGCTTCGCAGCAAGTGGGATGAATGGAGAGATGATCGTGCTGGATTGTCGAGGAGAACCGCAGCCATTTACCGCCCAGCGCTAAGCCCCCCAGAGCGCTGCAACGATTGGAGCAACGTGGCCTCTAAGACGATAGGCTGAAGATTGCCGCTACCCGGATCCTACGCCAGCTTGCTGGCTCACCGAGGTGCCGCTGGCGCAGATTTTCTTCGCCACGACGCTTCGCAGAGAGGAGGAGACCCGCCGGGAGTTCCGTAATGCGGCGGATATCATGCGAGGCTGCGCCGCCTCAACTTCAACTTCACTGCCCTGAACTGGATGCGATGCTTCCGAACTGTTCACACGATCCTCAACATCCCGGCGTTCAGGTTGCCGAGGGTGTCGCTCACTGTGCAACAACTCGCCGACCGCGATCCGCGTAATGATGCCGCCAGCGATTCGCATGGAATTTTCCCTAACTTGGCAAGAGCCTCGCAGATGACGCTGCAGGAGTTCTTTGACGGCTTGGTAGAAATGCCGGTCCGCCTCGATGAATAGAAGAGCCTTACTCATGCGACACCACCAATGAGGAGATGCAGCGATCGCCACTAGGGCTGGAAGAGGCGGCGTAGGGCCGCCGCTGGGCGAGTTTGATTCACCGTGGAGGAAGCAGAGGCAGCAGAGGCGGCAAGCCTTGCCGAGCGAGAGGAGCTTGCCGGCGAGGGAGAGCTTGTTGGGCCCGGCTGAGTCGAGCGAGCCCGCCGAGGGCGCGAGCGACTGCTGAAGATCGACTCCTCCTCTTCTCACCTTCGCATAGCTCGCCGCAAGCGGAGCCCCAGCTCCACTAAGAAGGCGCTCCAAGGCCGGGACGAGCGGGCGGCAGACGGGTCAACAGCCACTGCACAGGCGACGCTGGCTTCCACCATGGCAAGCATCATGCCAGCTGGAGCACTCACGCCGCGGCGTAATCGGAGCGGGCCTCCCGACCACCGCCGCCTCCCGCCAAGTGGCTAAGGGAACCTACCTCCGCCTTTGTCGCTACCAAGGTGGGCTGACTTGACCTCTCCGCCAGCCCGACGAGGAAGAGGAAGAGTAAGATTCTTTGTCAGTACTTGTAGTTTTTCAATTCTTGCTGTTTTGTCTTGTATCTGATTTGCTTTACTCCAACCCATTCCTTTTCGTGACTCGCCCAGAGAGCGCTAAGAGAGCCAAGGTCCCGTGATTGTCATCGAGGACGAACCCACCACGACAGCAGGGGGCATGTCCGAGACCACCTTGCCGGACTCTGCAACTATTCTCAGAAGCAGCCCCCCAGCAGCCCCCCAGCAGTAAGTGTATGGTTTACTTCCTGCTGTTAGGCGCGCATGGGTGCTCTTTTCTTTGTCGACATCTGACTATTGGCTTATGAGGAGCAGAGCAGTCTCACCAGAGTGCCCTAAGCCGCCTCCCGACATGCCATCTGCTTCGATTATACCGCCAAGGGAGGATTCCCACAAGGGAGAATTCTCCCAAGGGACAGTTCTCCGCAAGGGACAGACCAAAGAACTCCCCCAAGGGCGGAGACCACGATCAGAGATCCTAGTACAGTAATCCTCTTGCTTGAAAACTTCCCTTGGGTTCTTCTTCTTCTTCTGATTTTTCTTTTTGAATATTTGCTTGACTTTTCTTCCTTTTCCGTCCGTCAGTCCATCTATCACAGAGCCGATGGAAACCGAGGTCGCCGCGAGGAGGACGCGCAAGGCGGCAATACCGACGACGCCATGTCATCAAGAAGAAGCCGGCGCTGATGATCCCGGGCCGCGGAGAGGTCGCTAAAGCTGCCGCCAGCAGAAGCCGGGCGAGGGGTCCGCGATCGACCGACGGCCCCGAGGTCAGAGGGAGTGCCAGCGCTACATCGACCGGGCCGATCCTCCGCCGCTGCTGCAGCGGCCAGTTCAAGAGCCCCAGCCCGGCGCCTATCTCAAGGCCGGCGATGGCGCTTTCATCAAGCTCCCTCGGGCGCCGAGCCTGTGGCGCCTGATCAAGGAGAAACTTTGATGAAGAGTTGCTCACTCGCTTGGCTGACGCTGGTCGACGCTACGGACAGCAGCAGCGGCGTAGCCCGAGGAGGAGCAGCAAGCGAAGCCGCTGCCGCTTCTACCGCGCTCGACAGCCAAGCTGGTATCCCGAGAAGCGCTTGTCGCAAGGCGGAGTGGACATCGAGAAGCGTGCGGAGGAGCTCCGGCCTCAACCAGAAGCTCTCCGTCCTCGGCAGAGGAGCGGGAGCAACTCGCCGAGGAGCGAAAGCCTTCCTCCTCGAGAAGGCTGAAGTTGAAGAGCAACAGCGGCTTGCTGCCGAGAAGCCGCTCGCGCAGAAGGCGAAGTTGGCGCAGCGGAAGGTTAACCTTGACAGCCACGAGGAGGAGCTTGACGCAAGCGAGCAAACATTCGGGCGGGGCTCTCAAGGAAGCAGAGGATGCTGCCGCAGCTGCCAAGGCCGCCAAGAAGGAGCTGGAGACAAAGGTGGCGCAGCTGGAGGCCGATCTCAAGGTGAGCGGCGAGGAGCTTGCTGCGCCAAGCGTGAGCGAGAAGGACGCCACACCCTTGGCGAAGCAGGTGGTCGCCTCGCCGAGAGGAGCAAGGAGCTTAGCACCGCCAAGGACTCCAACGCAGATCTTGAGTTGAAGCTAACTACTTTGACTCCAGACACTGGACGGGCGCCAGGGAGCAGGAGGTGGCCTTGAAGGAGAAGATCAAGGCCGACAAGGCGTTGCTGGCGAGTGCTGCCGCCGCCCAGAACACTTTTAGGGAGAATGTGGAGCACTGGACCGAGGGTCTCGTGGATGTTGCCGCAGCCATCGATAGGGAGCTGGCGCACTGGGATGGAGGATCTCGGTATTCTCCGATGAGCACCTCCAACCCAGCGCCAAGCTCAGCTTGTTCTTCAAAGGCGTGAGCGACGCCCTCCAACACTCGGAAAAGATCCCAAAGCAGCTGGCCGACGAGTCACGCATGATCTCGCGGAGCTCTTCAAAAGGTGCAGAAGGTGGCCTTCCGCAACCCAGCCTCAATCTCACCAACGCCCTCGTGACCTTGCCGCCGGATCGAAGCGCTAAGACCCTTGTCGCACCCATTGTGGACAAGGTGAGCGGATCAAGAGGGTTGAGGGCGATCGCGAGATTAGGCCACCCGCTTTCTTTTTTCTTCATCGCCGCTGGTCATGTTATGAGAACAATCTGTTAGAGCTGCTAGAAGCTATCTTGTAATATGACTCTATTTCGGTAGCGATTGATATGTTATTTCCTTTACTTGATTCCTTCCTTTGTATGTTTTTGCCCTATGCTTTAGGGGAACTTGTCGGCGCAGCACCTTAGCCGTGAGCGCTGAGTGGGACGCCAAGAGTCTGGTCGGGCGGTGCCGCCAATGACAAGAAACCTTGTCGCAACTAGTCGCAGCTCACTTAAGTTGTTGAGCGGACTCAAACAAAGTAAGGGCGCAACTAGCTACAAGTTGGTTCCTCCGCAAGCAGGTTTTCCATACAAAGCACGGTCGCTCGAGGAAGATAACTTAAAATTTTAAAACTGATTGCTCAAACTTTAGCAACTTAGCTTTTCCGGTTGCTTGCTTCCGGTAAGGCTAAACTTCCTCTAACGACGCTGGTCCACACCATTATCTTCTCCTTTCCCCGGCAAACTTGTGGGCGAGGGAACCTTCCTTTATTTGAGAAAGAGAAAGAAGAGAAAATAAAGATATGGAGCCTTACGGCTCGTTATTGCTTATCAAGTTAGCGCTGCACAAAGTGTCGATAATGCATGCAAAAAAAAGTAGAAAGCATGAAATTGACAAGATGTGCGGAGCACATGAGCTTTACTTATGCACGAGGTCTGCGCCCGGCTTCGTACAAAGGATTACATGCAACATCGGCAAGACTTGTACGAAAGCTCATGTGCTCCATCAAAGTACCATCAGCCACTCTTTGCTTGCTTCCTTGACGGGGATGCTCGTTTCTGGAATTTCTTCATCTTGTGTTGGCGTCCATTCTGCTACGAACTCCGCCAATGCTCGCTTTGATAGTTGAAGTGCTCTCAAACTTGAGGCCAAAGCTTGATAGTTCCAAAGGCTCACTGACAATCCTCGCTGCTGCTTCGGATTTTGCAAGATCCTCTTCAGCGGAAAACGAGTGACGACTGTGATCTCATGTGCTTGAAGTAATGGCGTTAGCTTTCTCGAGGCCATGAGAAGGCCGAAGCAATTTCGCACACCAGAGTACCTTGACCTAGCCTCCCGCAGAAGGGAACCGACAAAGTAAACTGGGCGCTGCACCATTCTTTTCTCGCATCTTCTCACGCTACCGCTGCAGATCCATCTTTTGTCGGGACCAGAGCTTGCCGGTGAAGTCCCTTGCTTGTCGCTGGATGCATCCGCCGTGGTTGTTGGCTCATCATTCGCCCTCTCCGCTACTAACGCAGCACTAACCATTTTGATTGGTTGCCGCTATATATAGCAGCAACTTCTCTTGTGGCTTAGGTGCGATAAGCGTTGGAGGAGGATAGGTATCTCTTTAAGTCTCGCAGGCAGCCTCCGCCCGAGTCCATTTCATTGACCTGCCTTTTTCAATATTTTGAAAATGGCAGGCCCAGCAGACTCCAGAGATAAACTCTGCCGAGAGCAGCTGACGCGAACCGCAAGTCTTCGTACATCCTTGACGTGCTTTGGTGCTTCAATCTGCTCAATGGCCTTGATTTTGTTGGGATTGGCTTCAATTCCCGCTGAGAGATGAAGAACCCGAGAAGCTTGCCGAGGGGACTCCAAACACACACTTCTCGGGTTGAGCTTGAGGTTGATCTTGCGCAGATTTGCAAAGGTTTCGCCTAAATCTTGAATCGAGTCGCTTTGTCCTTGCTCGACCACTATGTCATCCATGTAGGCTTCCACATTTCTGTATTTGCGGCTCAAAAGCGCCATGGACTACCCTTGCAAATGTTGAACCAGCATTCTTTAAACCGAAAGGCATCCGTAGACAAAACAGATGTGCCACATGGGGTGATGAATGCGGTCCTTCTCGTCATCCTCTTCGCCATGAAGATCTGATGGTATCTCGAGTATGCATCAAGAAATGAAAGTCACATCCCGCCGTGGAGTCAATAATCTGGTCGATGCGCGGCAAGGAAATGGGTCTTTGGGACAAGCTTTATTGACATCGGTAAAGTCGACACAAAGCCTCCATTTCCGCTTGCCTTGGCGCATGACTACAGTGGTTGGCCAACCACGAGGATGGAGCACCTCCGACAAGGCCTGCTGCTTCCAATTTCTTGATTTCTTCGCGATGAATTTTGGCGCCCACCGCTCGCTTCCTCGACTTTCGCTTGACGGGCCGCGATGAGGACAGACGGCAAGATGGTGCTCGATTACTTTCCTGGGAACACCGGGATGTCGACGGTTGCCACGCAAATACGCCGACGTTACCGCAGAAAGCAACGAGCGGCTTTCCTATTTAGGGTCTAGAGTGGCACCGATGGTAAAGGTACCACCAAGCATCCTCCTTGGCGGACACCTTCTGGTCTCTCGTGGAGCTGCCATTGTCTTCTTACACTTGCCGGTGGAGCTCGATGGAAAGGCCTCGACGGTAGCGCAGCACCAAGAGGTGCGCTTGCCGGAGGGCATCGAACTCTTGCCGGACTTGGTCTTCTTCTTCGCCCGGAGCTTCAACGGCAAGTGACTTGCAATCTGCTGCGTTGCCGCTTCCTCAGAGATCTTGTCGGCACAAATAAGAGCATCCTTCTTGTCACCAGGGACAGAGATGACACTTATCGGGCCTGCATCTTCAAAGATGTTGTATGCATAGTGAGAGGCTGCCATGAATTTGGCGAGTGCCGACGGCAAGTATCCCATTGTAAGGCAATGGAAAGTCAAGAACGCCCAAAGTGACCTCTCAAATCCTAAGTTCAACTCGCGCCAAATGTCACCGCAACGTGATCTTTCCTTCGCTTGCTCCTTCCCGGATTGATTCTTGAATATGCCGGTCTCTTCGAGCTTGCCATCGTGGATCCGGAGTTTCGAGTACCGCGAGGAGATCAGGTTCAAGCCGCCCCGCCATCAACTAGCATCTTAGTGATCTTGAGGTTGCATATAGTTGGTGAAACCAACATCGGCAAGCACCGACCGCAGCTTATGCGATCGTGGTGGTCCTCAATATCAAAGATGATAGGCGGCCGGACCATTTCAGAGGCTTGCGGACTCGACGGGTGGTTCTACCGCATTGACTTCCCGCACCCACCGCTTGAGCTGGCGGTGTGAAGTATGCAGAAGAAGCGCCACAACGCAGTGACCTCTCGTGGCTTTCTCGAACTCCTGCTCATAGGTCTCGCCATCATCCATATCTTCATCGCCGCCGCCATCTTCATCCTAGTCGCGCCGCTGGGAGGTCTGTCTCTTGCCGCCGCTTGGCCTTGCCGGGCGGCCCTCCTCGCCGGGCGCTTTTGTCGGGCGCCTCCAAAGACCTTCCCGGCCTTTCTCCTTGTCGCGCGTCAGATTCAGCCTTTGTTGCTCGGCAAGCTGCTCGACCTTCTTGCAGCTCTCGAGGTCATGGCCCTTGGTGCGGTGGATCTTGCAAGATCGCTTGTTGGTGTCGCCCCGCTTGTCGGCGACCGCCACAACTCGGTAGTTGGTGCTCGCGGCAATCTCCTTGCCGGAGCTACCAGCTTTGGCTTTCTTGGCGCCACCTCCGCTGTCGGACTGCTCAACGACTAGCACATCTTTGCCTTTCTTCTTCCTGTTGTTCCGCCGGTTTTTCTTTGCCGCAGCCTCCTCACTATCGATCCTCCCGCTTCAGTAGTCTCTCCGGGAGTTTCCTTCCTTCCTCAAAGACGCACACTTGTCGGCCAGGCATATAGCTCATCGACGCCTCTCGATCTTGCACATCGCCATCTCCTCCCGCATCTCGCGGTTTCGCACATTCGATGGAACGTGCTAATTATCAAGGCAGGTGGACATCCGGGATGTTGTGCTGACGCGGCTGAATCTCCGAATGTACTTGCGCAGGGCTCTCCTTCCTTCGGGCGAGCAGATGAAGGTCGCCTTCTTGGCCATGAGGCTTGTGGTCACCGTAAAGGCGCCGACAAACTGATGGCATAGGTCTGCCCAGAGGATATGGAGTTGTCCGCAAGTGCATGAGCCAGATCTCGACATTGGGCTTGAGCACCGCGGAAGTAGTTGGCCAGATCTTGTCGCCCTGCCCCGCAGCTCGCACCGCGATGGTGTAGATGCTGAGGAACTCCGACGGATGCGACTTTGCCGCCGCATTTCTCTCGCACGCCTGCTTGAATTTTCGTGCCGGGCCACCGGACTTGCCGCAGCTCACGAGTGAACGAGGGCAACCTACCGCAGACGGCAAGTCGCCCGTTCCCCGGTGCATGCATGTCGACAGAGGGCCCAGCCGCTGGTCCGATTGACGCCGCTTTCTTCGGGCGCCGGCGCGAGTTCGAGCGCCTTCTTGTTGTCGCCAGAAGAACTTGGCGCTGATCGCGACGAGCTCGTGGATCTGGCGATGCGTGGAGTCGCTGCCGAGGTGGATCCGGCGAGTTGGCGATCTTGGCCTTCGGGTGGAGAGTGCATGGTGGTTGCACCCCACCGTTTCATCGCCATCGCTTGTGCTCGGCAGTCCCGCCGCTGCAGCGATGTACTGCTGTCAAGGAGGTCGCCGCCATGGCGGCCGGCGAGACTCAATGGTGGCCTCCATTCATCGATCTTGTCTCGCCGCTGAGGGTAATCCAGAGCAGCTTGAGCTCGCGCCAAAGCTTCGCTGGAGTGGTGGGCGGCAGGGCGAACGACGCGAGGAGCGGATATGCTCGGACTTCTAACTATGTTAGAAGGAGCAGATCCCGCCCAGCGATCGTGTCTCGCCGTGCCAGCATGTTGGCGCATGCTGGTCTTGAGCACCCCGAGATCCACCAGCTCGATCTTGGTCCAACGAACGATGGCACTGTGGAATACCATGACGCTGTCGGTCCCGCTGCCTCCGAGATGGGCGCGTGCATGTACGGACGCCGAGGTCTGCGCAACCATGTCCTTGGACCTGGCAGCACCGTGGCTCCTCGTCGATGCCCGTTTTTTCGCCAAGATTCTACCCCACCACCCGCTTGCTCCGGGTGGTGGGATCGACGGGACGGAACAATCGCCACCAAGCCTTCTTCTTCGTGGCATGTCGATGAAGAAGATGAAGATCTAGTCGGTGAATGTCGGATCAGGTTCACACAACCTCGACGCCCCCTACCTGGCGCGCCAAAGATGTCGGGGAAACTGATCCACGAACACCTATGGGACCGGCGGACCGAGCCCCTTTCGGTTCGGCGGGGGCGGAGATCGCACGAAGAGCAGATCGAGGCGAAGCACACGAGCAGTTTACCCAGCTTCGGAGCTCTCCGGAGAGATAACACTCCTACTGCTGCATGTCTGAGTGTATTGAGTTCTTACCGGAGCGCTGAGTGCTACAAGACACACTAGCTGCTAACGAGACCGAGCGTGAGTGTTTTTCTTCGAACCCCCCCTCTACGCTATGCATGGGCCTCCTTTATATGCTAAAGGGTTCCGACAGGTGGCAACGAGACAAGGGTAAAATGGAAAAGAAATTGCCGCTGGTACAACTACTTGTACAAAGGTATCATACCTAACCCCGACGGCAGGGGACAAAGGCATTAAATGCCCGCTCACGCCGCCCAAATAGTGCAAAAGGGGATCGTCAGGACGCCACCGCTGCCACGATGGCAATCTTGTCATTGCCGCTGTTAATCACAAGACCGCCGGTCAAGACAGCCTTTCACGCTGCTACCGAAAGGTCCTGTGGCTGGCATCGCTGGTGGATGTGCCGAGCGCTGGTACAGAGGTAGTTTGTCATGCAAGCGCTTTGCCGCAGTCGTTGTCTTGTCGCTGTCCGAAGCTTGTCGCCACCGGCCTTTGCCGGACGCGTGGCGCGTCAGCGACAAGTTCCTTGAGATGCCTTGTTATCTTCCGGCAAGCTCCTCTTGCCGGGCCTTGTCTCCTTGGCTTGAATACTTTGTTCTTGAATGGCTCCAAAGGAACCACGGAGGACCTTGGTGGTCACCCGCAAGCCTTGTTGCTGGTGTCAGAACTCGCCAGGCACAAGTTCGGGATACTAGGTACCCCTACTTAGTACAATCGACATACTGCTTTCTACCGTAGTATAGATAACCTTAAGTTTGATGCGATATCTGAACTCCAGCTTACGCTTTGGGAGCCCGTGATCAAGAAAATTATTTGTAAACCGACCGATGAGTATGATATACTATTGGTGCAAAGGAGAGTATTTTTGCTATTTATCAAGATGGATGATGTCATGCTATTGATTTGATGCTTTAAACTAGACAACTCGCTGCCATCGGTTTAAGGGCTGCTTCGCATCCTCCGCTCTTTTTTTAATAGAGCTGCCTTCTCGGTCTCCCCACCGGGTTTATCAAGATTGAAGTTTTCAACCGCTCAATATTTTCCAATGCGCTTTCGCCTGATTTGGCTTTTGAAGTTTCAGTTTGTTAGGTTTCAATGTTGGCCCTCAAATCATTGACATGGGATTCCTTCATGCTTAATTCAGCCTGCAACATGAACAAGATAGCAAGCATTATGATCATATTATTTGAAGTCCCAAGCACAATACGAGTATTTTACTTGGCACTTGGGGGCTAATGCATATTGCTCTTTTTTGAAGACAATTCTATGATGACCCGGCTACACTGCTATGATTATAGTCGACTTATGGGGGCTACACAACTGAAGTTTTATTCATAGAACTGGTGATAAGTCTCGGCTTATTCGTGATGATTAAGCCGATCCTTGGGGGCTACAGGTGCAAATTTGATCGTTGTTACTTGAAGCTCCGGTTTAACTTGTCAGTGCAAGATGGCCCTGGCAACCTATTTATGTGAAATTAAAAGCCATATTATGAAAACCCGGCTTTAGCTATACAATTTAATCCGGCCCTTGGGGGCTACTTGTTGATTCTGCAGTTCTAACAAGCTATAACATGGATATTAAGTTTAGCAAGAATGTTTAAAGTCTACAACATATTCAAGTTTATCATACCCAAAGATATTTGACGGTGATACGCCTCCAACGATCTACTTTTCCAAACACTTTTGCCCTTGTTTTGGACTCTAACTTGCATGATTTGAATGAAACTAACCCGGATCGACGCTGTTTTCAAAGCAGAATCGCCATGATGTTGTTTTATGTGTAGAAAAGAAAAGTTCTTTAATGTCCCGAAATCCATGGAGGCACTT
Organism: Aegilops longissima; assembly: GCA_021605205.1. NCBI lineage: Eukaryota > Viridiplantae > Streptophyta > Magnoliopsida > Poales > Poaceae > Aegilops > Aegilops longissima. The sequence goes on along the minus strand of JAHIAM010000119.1, from coordinate 45,658 downwards.
TTTGGAATTTATAAGAATTATTGGGCTAAAGAATACACCAGGGGGCCTATAGCTGTCCACACGAGACAGGGGCGCGCTCTAGGGCGCGCCTCCTATCTCGTGGCCCCGGACCTCCTCCGACCTCAACTCCAACTCCATATATTCCGCCTCGGGAGAAAAAATCAGAGAGAAAGTTTCATCGCATTTTACGACACGGATTCGCCGCCAAGCCCTAATCTCTCTCGGAGGGCTGATCTGAGTCCGCTCGGGCCCGGAGAGGGGATTCGTCATTGCCGTCATCATCAACCATCCTCCATCACCAATTTCATGATGCTCACCGCCGGCGTGAGTAATTCCATCGTAGGCTTGCTGGACGGTGATGGGTTGGATGAGATTTACCATGTAATCAAGTTAGTTTTGTTAGGGTTTGATCCCTAGTATCCACTATGTTTTGAGATTGATGTTGCTATGACTTTGCTATGCTTAATGCTTGTCACTAGGGCCCGAGTGCCATGATTTCAGATCTGAACCTATTATGTTTTCATGAATATATGTGTGTTCTTGATCCTATCTTGCAAGTCTATAGTCACCTATTATGTGTTATGATCCGACAACCCCGAAGTGACAATAATCGGATACTTCTCGGTGATGACCGTAGTTTGAGGAGTTCATGTATTCACTATGTGCTAATGCTTTGTTCCGGTTCTCTACTAAAAGGAGGCCTTAATATCCCTTAGTTTCCGTAAGGACCCCACCGCAACGGAGGGTAGGACAAAAGATGTCATACAAGTTCTTTCCATAAGCACGTATGACTATTTACGAATACATGCCTACATTACATTGATGAATTGGAGCTAGTTCTATATCACCCTATGTTATAACTATTGCATGAGGAATCGATCCGCATAATTATCCATCACTGATCCATTGCCTACGAGCTTTTCACATATTGTTCTTCGCTTATTTACTTTTCCGTTGCTACTCATATAACTACTACAAAACCCAAAACATTTATCTTTACTTTTGCTACTGCTACCTTTATTATCATACCACTTTTGCTACTAAATACTTTGCTGCAGATACTAAGTTATCCAGTGTGGTTGAATTGACAACTCAACTGCTAATACTCAAGAATATTCTTTGGCTCCCTTGTGTCGAATCAATAAATTTGGGTTGAATACTCTACCCTCGAAAGCTGTTGCAATCCCCTATACTTGTGGGTTATCAAGACTAATTTCTCGGCGCCGCTGTCGGGGAGCATAGCTCTATTCTCTCGAGTCACTTGGGATTTATATCTGTTGATCACTATGAAGAACTTGAAAGACGCTAAGACCAAGATTTTGCCTCAACTACGAGGGAGGTAAGGAACTGCCATCTAGCTCGCACTAGATTCTCCTTCCATTATTAGTAAGCTTATGTACACCTAAACCTGCTATCGCTATGAATTCTGATATGTCGCATGTTATTGATGATGCCACTTCGCTATGCATGATGAAACTACTTCATGCGTGATACTACTTTGCCATTAGGTGAATTTCTAGATGAACAACTTGCTAGAGTTAGGGAATGAAAATATTGAAGAACCTATTATTGATGATAGTGATGATGAAGGTTCCCCCAATGATTATGTATTACCTGTTGTTCCTAAGGGTTATGTTATGAATGAAAAAGCTGCTATGGAAATTCTTGCTTGCAATGATAGAAATGATCTTAAGAAATTATTAGCTAAATGGAAGCAGCAATCTCTTAATGCTAGAATGAAACCCGATCTCTGCTTTTTGCTACTTCACCTATCTGTGTTACTGATAAGGATTATGAATTCTCTGTTGATCCTGATATTATTACTTTAGTTGAATCTGATCCTTTTTATGGCCTTGGATCTGAAACTATTGTGGCACATCTTACTAAGTTGAATGATATAGCCAGCTTGTTTACTAATGATGAGAAGTCTCACTATTTATATATCCTTAAGATATTTCCGTTCTCATTAAAGGGTGATGCTAAGACTTGGTATAATTCTCTTGCTCCTGGTTGTGTGCGTAGTCCCCAGGATATGATTTATTACTTCTCTGCTAAATATTTCCCTGCTCATAAGAAACAAGCTGCCTTGCGGGAAATATATAATTTTGTGCAAATCAAAGAAGAGAGTCTCCCACAAGCTTGGGGGAGGCTTCTCCGATTACTTAATGCTTTGCCTGATCATCCTCTTAAGAAAAATGAAATACTTGATATCTTTTATAATGGACTAACCGATGCTTCCAAGGACTACTTGGATAGTTGTCCTGGTTGTGTTTTCAGGAAAGAACAATGATTTAAGCTGAAATACTATTGAATAATATGTTGACTAATGAAAATAATTGACTCTTCCTCAGCCAGCCTCAAGTAATTCCTGAACCAATTGAGCCAACTCCTGAGCCTATTCCTAAACCCACTCAAGAAGAGAGGTGTTTTATTTCTCCTCAAGATATGCAAGAGGCAAAGAAATCAATGAAAGAAAAAGGTATTAAAGCTGAAGATGTTAAGAATTTACCTCCTATTGAAGAAATACATGGTCTTAATTTCATCATCAAGAACCACATTGTCTTGATAACCCAAACATGTAGTAAAGGTAAATTCTCTCTATAGATATGATAAAGTTGAAATACCTCTACTAAATTTCATAGCCCATGCTTAGATGAATTTGATGACTTTATGGCTAGACAAGAAAGTTTTAATGCTTATGTTGGTAGAGAGTTAAAGAATAATGCTTTAGATAGGACGCGAGGTGATAATCTGCTAGAGTTAAAGATGAACTTCACCGCTTAGCAAATATGCTTCTATGGTTGCTACTCAAGCTGAGCAAGTACTCAAAGCTCAAAATGATTTGCTTGATGAATTAAATAATAAAATTGACTTTGCTGTTAGAGTGGCTACTAGAACTGGTAGAATGACTCAGGAACCTTTTTATCCTGAAGGCCACCCTAAGAGAATCGAACAAGATTCTCAGAGAAATAATTTAGAGGCACCTAGTTCTTCTAAAAAGAAGAAGAAGAAAAATGATAGGACTTTGCATGCTTCTAGTGAACCTACTGTAGACACACCTGAGAATCCCAATGATATTTCTATTTCTGATGCTGAAACACAATCAGGTGATGAACATGAACCTAGTGATAATGTTAATAATAATGTTCATGTTGAGGCTCAACCTAGAAATGACAATGATGTAGAGATTGAACCTGCTGTTGATCTTGATAACCCACAATCAAAGAATCAACGTTATGATAAGAGAGATTTTGTTGCTAGGAAGCACGGCAAAGAAAGAGAACCATGGGTTCAGAAACCCATGCCCTTTCCTCCTAAACCATCCAAGACAAAGGATGATGAGGATTTTGAGCGCTTTGCTGAAATGATTAGACCTATTTTCTTACGTATGCGCTTAACTGATATGCTGAAACTAAATCCTTATGCTAAGTATATGAAGGATATCATTACAAATAAAAGAGAGATACCAGAAGCTGAAATTTCCACCATGCTTGCTAATTACACTTTTAAGGGTGGAATACCAAAGAAACTTGGAGATCCGGGTGTTCCAACTATACCTTGCTCCATTAAAAGAAACTATGTTAGAACTGCTTATGTGATCTTGGAGCCGGTGTTAGTGTTATGCTCTCTCTTTATATCGTAGACTTGAATTGAATAAGTTGACACCTACTGAAATATCTTTGCAAATGGCTGATAAATCAACTGCTATACCTTGCCGGTATTTGTGAGGATGTGCTCTGTAGAAGGTGCAAATGTCACTATTTTAATGGACTTTGTTATTCTTGATATTCCCGAGGACGATAGTATGTCTATTATCCTTGGTAGACCTTTTCTTAATACTGCAGGGCTGTTATTGATTGCAACAAAGGCAATGTCACTTTTCATGTTAATGGTAATGAGCATACGGTACATTTTCCGAGGAAACAATCTCAAGTTCATAGCATCAATTCTATTGAAAAGTTCCAACTATCATTTTTGAGGTTTTGAATTTCCTCTCCTACATGTCAAGAAAAAGTATGATATTCTTATTGTTGGGGATTTTCATATCCCCGTTGAGGTAACTTAGTGTTATTCGAAATTTCTCTGGTTCCGTGTTATTCTGAATGAGTTTGTTAACAAGACTTGATCAACCTTGTTAGTGGGTTCATTTCGATGATCACGAGATGGATGAAACTAGAAGGCACAACCTTCTGTACCCTCTTTTTACTTTCTGTTATTTAGATTAAATAAAGCAAAAATAGTATTATCTGTTTGTTTTCTGAATTATCCGTGCATTAAAAAATAGTCCAAAAATAAAAGTGCTCCAAGTGCCCTGCAAATCTAGTATGATTTTTTCTCGAATATTTGAGGATTTTAGGCACTGAAAACACTGCAGAGGGCTAAGCACTGTGCCACGAGAGAGGAGGGCGCTTCTGCCTCGTGGGCCCCTGATGGCTCCCCTCCACTTATGCCAGCAACCACACACTTCATCTTCTACCCAAAAAAATCCCATCCAGCTCAAGCACAAGTTCTAGCTCGTTTTGCTGCGATTTTCGATCTCTTAGCTCAAAGCTCCATTCACAAAACTGCTTTGGGAGATTGTTGCTTGGTATGTAACTCCTCCATTGGTCCAATTAGTTTTTGTTCTAGTGTTTTATTCATTGCAAATTTTTCTGCATACGTGACCATGTTCTTGAGCTTGCATGTTAAATTTTTGAGGTCCCAAGCAATTCCAATGCATGATATGGGCTCTAGGCACTTGTAGGAGTAGTTGCTACCAATCTTGTTTAGTTCTATTCACTTTTATTTTGAAGTTACTAAAATTTCAGAAATTTTCAGAAAATGTTAAGGAGGCTCTTTAAGGCTCTTCTAGCCAAAGCTCTAAGGAAAAACAAGACAAAGAGAAGGAAAAACCCAAGTATAATCTCCCTCCCTTAGCAGAAGTACGGTCGTGTGAATGGCCATGCGAGGATTTCTTGAAAGAAGCCGGAATTCATGAAGATTTTTATGCTTTAATCGAGACTGCAGGCCCCACCGGTTTCATCAACGACCGAATCGATCAAAAAATTTCTTGTCACTCCGGAAGCGGTGAACAACCATCGAGCTCAAGTTTTTACTCCAGAGCCTGAACCTGAGCCGGAACCTGAGCTGGACCCATATCGCATCATCTCATTCCAAAGGATCCGGAGATGACCAGCCAGTGGTATCCTGGATTACAACTCCGACTCCACCGGGAGAGAAGCGGCGGTCCTTGGTATTAGACCAACTTAGGCCAAAAGCCTAAGCTTGGGGGAGTACGTATTTCTCACCGACTTTACATTCATGTTCACACACTAGTCGTCGGTGCTCATACTCTTTCATTGTATTATCCATGCTAGTTTAAATTTCTTTTTCTACTTTTCTTCTCGTGTGTTTGATAAACCTTAAGAAAAACCAAAAAAGTTAGTTAGTTTAATTTCCATGCTTGTAGTAGAATTAAAATGAAAACCCAAAAATATTTCTCGTTCTTCTTTTACTTGTTGGGAGCTTTCCCGTGTAAATAGTTGTATTTTCTTTTCTTTCCTTTGGGGGTCGAGAAGACCATATTGAAAATGCTTATTGGCTCTCAAATGCATGATTGTTTATTTAACTTAGAGCCCATATTACCCTGTCTTCTCTCTTGAGTTGAATGCTTGCAGATTCCAGCTTAGTCCAATGCACGTGCACTCTTATTATTATACACATCGTTCGGTCGTGCAAGTGAAAGGCAATAATGACGATATATGATGGACTTATTGGGATGAGAAAAGCTGGTATGAACTCGACCTCTCTTGTTTTTGTAAATATGATGATTCATCATTCCTGAGTCAGCTATTATGACGTAAACATATTTGCAATGACATTTAGAGATTATAGTTACTTGTGCCATGCTTGATTAGCTATGAGTTATAATGGTTTACCTTATGTACAACATGCTATTAGAATGATTATGATGTGGTATGATAGGATGGTATCCTCCTTTGAATGAATTGAGTGACTGACTTGGCACATGTTCACACATGTAGTTGAATCAAATCAACATAGCCTTCATGATATTTATGTTCATGGTGAATTATATCCTACTCATGCTTGCTCTCGTGTGAATTAATTTTAATGCATGTTTATTTATTATTGTCGCCTCTCTCGCTTGGTCGCTTCTCAGTGTTTTGCTAGCCTTCACCTTTACTAAGCTGGAATATCGCTTGTCGGTGTACTAGAGTAGGGTACCCTAGTATCCCTAACTCAGACATCGGGCAGCAATGCAGACCTCGCTGCAAGGCTTGCCTAGTGACCGCTAAGGTCCTCCATGGTTCCTTTGAGCCATTAAAAACAAAGTATTTAAGCCAAGGAGACAAGGCCCCAAGAAGAGGAGCTTGCCGGAAGGCCACTCAAGGCACATAGAAGACAAGACCCCTACAAGAGGAGCTTGTCGGAAGGCCCGGAGAGCGACAAGCTTCCGGAGGCGCCAAGGATTCAGCCGCTGCAAGGCGCTTGCCGCGCAGCAACCACTCTTCATCTCCGCCTCCAGCTCATCCACCAACGTGTCGCCATGGGACCATTCCAGCGCCGCTGTCAAGAGGTCTGTGCGCCAGCGGAGAGCAGCGAAGCGGCGCTGACAAGAGTGCCATCGTGGCAAGCGGTGGCGCCCCGACGGTCCTCGTTGTAATCTGCTTAGGCGACATGGACGGGCATTTAATGCTTTTGTCCCTGCACGAGTTAGGTAGAATACACTATACAAGTAGCTGTACCAACCGCAACTCATTTTTCCCTTTTTGCTCGTGGTACGCTAAGCCACCGCTGGTGAGGGACCCTTGAGCATATAAAAGGAGGCCCATGTGCGACGAGAGGGGTTCACCATTCAAACCGTAGACACTCACGCTAGGTCTTGTAGCTCTCATCGCCCCCTAGCAAGAACGCAACATAATCGCACAAGCAGCAGAGGAGTATTATCTCCCGAGAGCTCCGGCTGGGTAAACTGCTCGTGTGCTTCACCGATCGCTTCTTCGGCGACTCCCGCCCCACCGAACCGAAGGGGCTCGGTCCGCCGTCCCATAGGTGTTCGTGGGTTACGATCAGCTTCCCCGACATCTTTGGCGCACTGTAGGGGCGTTAAGGCTGTGTGAACCTGTTCCAGCGCTCACACGAGCAACATCTTCATCATCTTCATCAACATGCCACCAAGAAGAAGGCTTCGCGGCAGCCGGAGCCGCTTCACGCCGATCCCGCCACCACCGGAGCAAACGGATGGCGGGTAGACGCCGGCGAAGAACGGGCGCCGACGTAGGAGCTCATGACGCTAAGTCAAGGACAAGGCCGCGCAGACTCGGCGCTCAGACACGCACCGCGCCCATCTCAGGAGGCGCGGGACCGACAACGCCATGGTATTCATAGTACCATACGCCGTGGATCAAGACCGAGTTGGAGGATCGCGAGGCCTCAAGACCAGCATGCACGCCAAAGATGCCGGTGCGCGAAGCGGGTACGGTCGCTCGACGGATGCTGCTCTTCTAACATAGTTAGAAGTCCGAGCATATCCCGCCTCGCACCGCTCACCATCGCCGCCCGCCACTCCAGCCGAAGCCTTGGCGAGAGCTCAATCGCCTTAGACTACCCTCCAACAGCCGACAAGGTCGACGTAATGGAGGGCCACCATCCGTAGTCTCATCGGCTTTGCCAACGCGACGCCCGTGGCAACTAACTACACGCTGCCGCGCAAGACGACAAGGCACGAGCCGATGGCGATTTAAACCTGTGGGGTGCAACCACCATGCACTCTCCACCTGAAGGCTAAGATCACCAACTCGTCGGATCCACCTCGACAAATACTCCACCGCCATCGGATCCACGAGCTCGCCGTGATCAGCACCAAGTTCTTCAAGAACGGCAACAAGAAGACGCCGAACTCGCATCGAGCGCCAAGAAAAGCGCGACGTCAATCCGACCAGCGCTACCGGGCCTTCGTCGATATGCATGCGCCAGGAACCAGCGACTTGTCAGACGCGTAGGTTGCCCCACGCTCACTCGTGAGCTGCGGCAAGTCCAAAGGCCCAAAGAAGAAGAATTTCGCCGACGCGCGTAGAAGTACGATGGTAGGACGATCCGCTGAGTTCCTCAAAGATCTACACCATCGCGTGCAAGCCGCGGGGACGAGACGACAAAATCCTCGCCAACTACTTCCTCACCGGTACTCAAGCCCAATGTCGATCTTGGCTCATGCACTTGCCTGGACAGCTCCATATCCTCTTGGCAGATCTATGCCATCAGTTTGTCGGTGCTTTCACAGCGCCACAAGCCTCATGGCTGTGAGCGACCTTCATCTCGCCGCCTGTAGGAAGGAGAGTCCTCGCAAGTTCATTCAGAGATTCAGCCGGTGCACTACAACATCCCCGATGTCCACCCCGCCGCAGTTGATCAGCGCTTATCAAAATGTGCGGAACCGCAGGATGAGGGAAGAGATGGCGATGTGCAAAGTCAAGGACGCCAAGGAGCTGTATGCCCCGGCCGACAAGTGTGCACGTGCCGAGGAAGGAAGGAGACTCCTGTGAGAGAATGCGTACAGGATCTCGATAGGAAGAGACTCGCCCGGCGAAGAAGAGCCGGCGACGGAACAACAGAAAGAAGAAGGGCAAAGAGGTGCTAATTGTCGAGCAGTCCGCAAAGGTGGTGCCGCCAAGAAAGCCAAAGTTGGTGGCTCCGCAAGGAGGTTGTCACGACACCGATCGCCAACCTGGGGCGGCCGCCGACAAGGTGACAGCTCCAACAAGCAAGATCGCAAGATCCACCGCACCAAGGGCCATGACCTCTAGAGCTACAAGAAGGTCGAGGAGCTTGTTGAACAATGTAAGGCTGAGTACGAGCGACGCGACAAGGAGAAGGCCCAGAAGGTGCCGGGGAGCCGGCAAGAAGCGACCCGCCGGGAGGACGCCATGGCAAGGCCAAGCAGCGCAAGGAGACAGACCCCGCCGCCGCGATAAGGATGAAGACGACGACGACGATGAAGATATGGAAGACGACGAGACCGAGGAGCAGGAGTTTCGTAAGCCACAGAGGTCCTCTCAGATTGACGGTGGTGCTTCTCGATACTTCACACCGCCAACTCAAGCAAAGGATGCGGAAATTAATGCAGCAGAACCATCCGTAGAGTCACGCAAGCCTCGAAATGGTCCAACACGCCTATCATCTTTGATATTGAGGACCATCCCGATTGCATAATCTGCGTCGTGCTTGCCGATGTTGGTCTCACCAACTATTCGCAACCTCAAGGTCACCAAGATGCTGGTTGACGGCTGGGCCCGCTTAAACTTGATCTCCTCCGCGGTACTCCAGAAGCTTCAAATCCTCGACAACAGCTCAAGAGACTCGCACATTCCAAGGAATCAATCCAGAAGGAGCAAGTCAAGGGGAAGATCACGCTGTCGGTGACGCTTTGGCAGCGAAGTTAAACTTCAGGATCGAGAGGGTCACATTCGACGCTGCTGATTTTCCATTACCTACAATGGGATACTTGGTCGCCCAAAGACTCGCCAAGTTCATGGCAGCCTCTCATTATGCATACAACTTGCTCAAGATGCCAGGCCCGATAAGGTCATTTCTGTCCATGGCGATAAGAAGGATGCTCTTATCTCGCGCCGACAAGATTTACCGGAGGCAGCAGCTGCAACAGATAGCAAGTCACTTGCCACCAAGCTCCCGGGGAAGAAGAAGACCAAGTCCGCAAGAGCTCGATGCCCACTCCGCAAGCGCACTTCTTCGGAGTGCTGCGCTACCATCGAGGACGCACCATCGAGCTCCACCGCAAGTGCAAGAAGACGATGGCAGCTCCACCAAAGACCAAGAAGGTGCCCGCCATGAGGACGGCACCGGTGGTACTTTCACCATCGCCACTCTCGACCCTAAATAGGAAGGTGCGCCGCTGCTTTCCTCGCGGCTTAACGCCGACGTGTTTGCATGGCAACCGCCCCGACATCCCCGTGTTCCTGTGAAAGTAATTGAGCATCACTTAGTTGTCTCGTCCTCGCGCGCGCCCGCCGCGTAAAGTCGAAGCGCAAAGGAGCGCCAAGAATTCATTGCGTAAGAGATCAAGAAATTGGAAGTAGCAGGCCTTGTCGAGGAGTGCTCCATCCCACGTGGTTGGCCAACTCGTAGTTGTACGCAAGGCAAATGGGAAATGGAGACTTTGTATCGACTTCACGATGTTAATAAAGCTTGTCCCAAAGACCCATTTCCCTTGCCGCAAGATCGACTAGATTGTTGACTCCACTACCGGATGTGATTTGCTTTAATTTCTTGATGCATACCAGATACCATCGATCTTCATGGCGTAAGAGGATGAGGAGAAACCGTGATTCATCACCCCATGTGGCACATACTGCTTTGTACGGATGCCTTTGGGTTAAAGAATGCTGGTTCAACGCTTGCAAGAGTAGTCCATGACGCTTTTGAGCCGCAAATGCATGTAAATGTAGAAGCCTACATGGATGACATAGTGGTCAAGAGCAAGGACAAAGCAACTCGTTCAAGATTTAGATGAGACCTTTGCAAATCTGCGCAAGATCAACCTCAAGCTCAACCCCGAGAAGTGTGTGTTCGAGTCCTTCCGCAAGCTCTCGGTTCTTCGTGTCTCGTGAGAGGAATTGAAGCCAATCCCGACAAGATCAAGGCCATTGAGAAGATTGAAGCACCAAAGCGCCAAGGATGTACGAAGACTTGCCGGTTGCGTGGCTGCTCTCAAAGCAGGTTTATCTCTAGATTCGCTGAACGCGCCGCCATTTTTCAAGATTTTGAAAAGGCAGGTCCAATGAAATGGACTCTCGAAGCGGAGGCTGCGCCGCAGGACTTAAAGAGGTACTGTCCTCCACTCCAATACTTGTCGCACCTAGGCCACAAGAGAAGTTGTTATATATAGCGGCAACCAATCAAGTGGTTAGTGCTGCGTTAGTAGCGGAAAGGGAGGCAGATGATGAGCCGGCAACCGAGGCAGATGCATCCAATGACAAGGTGGGGCTTCACCGACAAGCTCGTCCCGATAAGGACGGATCTACGCAGCGCAAGGGAAGATACAAAAAGGATGGTGCAGCGCCAAAGTACTTTGTCGGCCTCTCTGCAGGGGCTAGGTCAAGGTACTGTGCGTTGTTTTTGGCCTCCTCATGGCTCTCGAGAAAGCTGCGCCATTACTTCCAAGCACATGAGATAACAATGCCACTCGCTTCTCAAGAGGATATTGCAAAATCCGTAGCAACAGCAGGATTGTCGAGTGGGCACTAGAATTGTCAAGCTTTGGCCTCAAGTTTGAAAGCACTTCAACCATCCAAAGCAGAGCATTGGCAGAGTTCATAGCAGAGTGGACGCCAACACAGGATGAAGAAATTCCAGAGATGAGCATCCCCGTCAAGGAAGCACGCAAAGAGTGGCTGATGTACTTTGATGGTGCTTTCGCGCAGAAGGCGCCAAGGGCGTGTTGCTTGACGCACCCACCGGAGAGCACCTCAAGTACGTAGTCCAAATGCACTTTCCCAAGGAGCAAGCGACAAACAATACTGCAGAGTATGAAGGTTTGCTTGCTGGTCTCAGAATTGCAGTAGACCTTGGGATCAAGAAGCTCATTGTCAGGGGTGACTCGCAGCTTGTCGTCTGCCAAGTGAACAAAGATTATCAAAATCCGTTGATGGAAGCCTATGTTGATGAAGTGAGAAAGCTAGAAGAGCACTTTGACGGCCTGCAGATGGAACACATTCCAAGAGCTCAGAATGATATTGCTGATGGCTCACAAAGTGCGCCAGACTCAAGTTACTCGTGGAACCAGGGATTTTGTGCTCAAGCCGACTCAACCGATCGTAACGCCATCAACTCGGATGTAACAAGAAGAGGAAGTTGATTTCGGTGACTATTTTCCCGCAGAGCTTCCTGCCGCCACCAAAAGGTCCCTGTGATGAACACCGAGAGGCCGAGGAGCAACGTCTGACAAGCCCTAGGGTTTGTTTCGCTGAAGCAGACGCCCCGACAAGTTTTGCTCCTCAGAAGCTTGTCTGGGAACATCAAGCTCCGCCGAGCCGCAGTGTTCTGCCAGAGAAGCGGATGTTCTCACAGCAGATATGTGCCTTTAGTCCTTGTTGTCGAGCCACAAGCTCCAAAGATGGGCACGGCAGATTGTCCATTTCCTTCTGCATGTGAGAACTTCCCAAGAGCCGAAGAAGCGGAGAGAGTAGCCCGCAATCAAGTATGTACCAGTTTGTCGACAAAGACTGCATGTAAGATGACTCAACGTGTGAAATTGAAGTGTATTCACCGAAGATGGACAAAAGCTGTTGGCAGAGATACACGGAGGCATATGTGGTCACCACATTGGCAAGAAGAGCACTTGCCGCAAAGCTTCAAGAAGGTTTCTTCCGCCGACAGCCTCCAGATGCAAATGCACAAGTAACCAAGTGTGAAGCGCAAGGCCCATTCCAAGCAGATACACCAGCCAGCTCAAGCTCTCCAGACGATCCCTTTATCCTCGCCATTTTCGGTCCGGGGTTTCGACATTCTCGCCCTTTCCCCGAGCTGTCGGGGCTTTGAATACTTGTACGCCGCGATCGACAAGTTCACAAAGTGGCCGGAAGTGGAAGCAGTGGAGGAAGGTGACAGAGACAAGAAGCAGCCAAGTTCTTCAGTCGATTGTTTGCCGCTTTGGAATTCCTAACAGATCATCACCGATAACGGCACGCAATTCACGAGCCGCACCTTCATGCAAGATGTCCAAGATCTTGGCGCCAAGGTTCTGCTTTGCTTCGCTGCTCATCCGAGAAGCAACGGTCAAGCAGAGAGGCAATGCTGAAGTGCGCGCGGCTCAAGACCGAACTTTCGACAGTGCTGCACAAGTGCGGAAGAAACTGGATTGAGGAGCTGCTGGTTCTTTGGTCGATCAGACGACGCCAAATCGAGCCACCGCCGACACCTTTCTCTAGTCTATGGAGCAGAGGCAGTTCTCCCACGGAACTCAGATACGGGTCACCGAGTACTCGCTATGATGAGTTTGAGCAAGAGCAGCGCGACAAGATGACGCTACTGCCTTGAGGAGGGCCGCCTTCGTCAGTCATTGCACGAGCTGCTCGTTATCAAGAAGCTTTGCGCCGCTACCATAGCCGCAAAGTAAGTGCCGAAGCCTCGAGGAAGGCGACCTTTGTTCTTCGCGCACTAATCCGCCAAGAATTCCAACAAGTTGACGCCGGCGGGAAGGCCCTTATCGGGTGAAACGAAGTCACTAGGCCCGGCGCTGTCCGCTTTGAGACCGAAGATGGCATTCCGTGAGCAACTCCCCGAACATTGAACATCTTCATAAGTTTTACTCAGAGGGCGCTGTTGTCGGAACCTGTTCCAAGAACCACCTTTTGTACAAGTCTTGCCGATGTTGCATGTAATCCTTTGTACAAAGCCAGCGCAGACCCCATGCATAAGTAAAGCTCATGTGTTGCGCATAATTTGTCAAGTACATGCTTTCATCGCTATTTTGCATGTGTTATCTAACATTTTGTGCAGATCCACACCCGTAGCAATAACGAGCCACAAGGCTCCATAACTTTATTTTCTTCTTTCTTTCTCAAAGAAAGGAAGGTTCCTCGCACACAAGTTAACCATGGACCAAGCATCGCCGAGGAAGTTTCGCCTTACCGGGAAGCAAACGACGTAAAAGCTAAGTTGCCAAAGTTTGAGCAACCAGTTTTAAAATTTTAAGTTATCTTCTCGAGCGATAGTACTTTGTATGGAAAACTCAGCGCTGAGGAACTAACTCAGAAGTTGGTCGCTACTTTACTTTGTTTCGAGTCCGCCAACAACGTAAGTGGGCTGCAACTAGTTGCATAAGGTTGTTCGTTTGAGGCGGCACCGCCAGAAAGTCCCGACGCTCAAGACTCAGCCATATGCAAAGGTGCCCATACCGACAAGTTCCCTAAAAGCATAGGGCACAAACATACAAAGGAAGGAATCAAGTAAAGGAAATAACATTGCAATCACTGCCCAAGATAGAGTTATATTACAAAATAGCTTGTCGCAGATCTAATAAATTGTTCTCCTAAGCATGATCAGCAGCGACAAGGAAAGATAGAATTGGCGGCCTAATCCACGCGGGTCGCCATCAACCCGCTTGATCTTGCCCACCTTGTCCACAATGGTGCGATAAGGGCTTTGAGCGCCCACATCGGCATCCGGGCGGCAAGGATCTCGAGGACGCCGCTGAGGTTGAGGCCCGGATTGCGGAAGGCCACGCTCATCAACACCTTCGGAGAGCTCCCGCAGATCCGGCGCGATTCTCGCCAGCTGCTTCGGATCTCTTCCCGAGTCAGCTGGAGAGCCGCCACCACGCCTTGAGGAACAAGCTGAGCTTGACGCTGGGTTGAGGCGCCACCGAGGAGTACCCGAGATCCACCATCCCCAGCCCGCCAGCCTCCTTGTCGATGGCGGCGGCGATATTCACAAGACCTTCAATCCAAAGGCTCCACATTCTCCCCAAGGTGCTCGGCAGAGCACTCGCCAGCAGCCCTCCGCCGGCCTTGATCTTCTCCAACAGCCCACCTCCCGCCCTTGGCACCGCCCAAATGCCTCGTGATCGAGTGGTCAGCCTTCAGCTCAAGATCTGCTTTGAGTCCTTGGCGGCGCTGAGCCTTGCTCCCTCCTCAGAGACGGCCCTGCAGCTCGCCAAGAGTGTAGGCGTTCTCTCGCGCTGCTTGAGTGCATCAAGCTCCTCGCCGCTTTTCTTCGACTAGCCTCCAATGCGCCACTTTTGTCTCCAACTCTTTCTTGGCGGCTCGCAGCAAGCGGGCGGCATCCTTTGCTTCCTTAAGAGCCCTCGCTAGTGACTCTCGCCGACAAGCTCCTCCTCATGGCTGTCAAGGTTGATCTTCACGCGCGCCAGCCGCCTCCCGCTGATAGCTTCTCGCAGAAGCCTCACGCTTTTTCAACCTCCGCCTTCTCGAGGATGAAGGCTTTGCGCTCAACATTTGCTCCCGCCTCCTCGCCAAGGACCGGAGAGCTTCGATTGATTCCCGAGCCTCTACGCTTCTATGTCCGCTCCCGCCATGATAAGCGCTTCCCGGATTCCAGCTTTGGCTTGCCGGGCAGAGAGCGACAACAGCTTCTTCAAGAACTGCCCTCCTCGGGACTTCGCCGCTGCTGCTGCTTGCGGCCCACCAAAGATCAGCCCAGCGGAGGCGAAGCAGCTCCGTCAAGGTCTCTCTTCGACCGGCGCCTGAACTCGAGGCCTGTGGGAGCTTGATGAAGATGCCATCGCTGCCTTCGATAGGCGCTGGCTGGGGCTCTTCGAGCCCGACGCTGCACCGCTGGCGGAGGGATCGGCGGTCGGCGAGCGCCCGGGCGCCTCGCGGGCCTCGTGGTCGCCAAGACGATCGCTGCACCTCGCCAGCCTTTTGCGGGCAGCAGCCTTATGGCCTCTTCGCTGGCGGACCCATCGGCGCCAGCCTCTTCCTCCATGGTGGCGACGTCAAGTTGCAGCCGCCTCCTCGCTGGTGACCTCGGGCCCCATCGGCTCAAGGCGGATGGATCTGAGGACTAGAGAAAGAAAGAACAGTCAAACAAATGTTCAAAAGAAAATCAAAAGAAGAAGAACCTAAGGAAATTTTTGATCAAAGGGATTACTCGGATGGATCATGTCATGGTCTCAACCACCGGAGGATCGCCAACGCTGCCCCTTGTCGGAGGGGCTTCCTTGTCGGAGAAGCCTCCTTGCTGTGAGAACGCCCTTGTCGGGGAATCCTCCTTGGCGGTGTAGTCGGCGATGGCATTTCGGGAGCGGTTTCAAGCGCCTCGGTGAGGCTGCTCGCTCCTACACAAACCAACAAATGATATCAATAAAGAAGGAGCACCCATGCACACCTAACAAGAAGAAGTAAACCGTGATACTTACGCTGGGCCAGCTGGGGCTGCTTGAGGAAGGATTGCCGGTCCGCAAAGGGGTCTCAGACGCGCCTCCTGGTTACCACGGGGATCGCCTTCAATGACAACCACCGGGTCTTGGCTCTTCGACGCCTCGGGCCAGCGCCCCAAAAGGAAAGAGTTCGTAATGAAGCAAATCAGATACAAGACGAACAATAAAATTGAAGAAATACAAGCACAACATAGAAGCTTACTTCTTCTTTCTTCCTCGCCGGAGCTGAGCGCGAGAGATCAAATTCGGCCGCCTCGGGCAAGAGGCGGAGGAGTAGGTTCTTTGACCGCTTGGCGGGGTGGCAGCGGGTTCGAGAGGATCCCGCCTCAGCTTGTTGCAGCGTGTGGGTGCTCCTGCTGTAATAAAGATTTTGTTGCCAGAGAGGCGCGCCGGGCGCCATGCGGTTGCTGGGTCCGCTCGCCGCTTCTGCCTCGCCCCCGGTCTTATGGAGACGCCTTCCTGGTGGAGCCGGGGCTCCATTTGCGCAGCTGCTAGATGGTGGGGACGGCGCCGGCGGGTTCGCTCAACTCGCCTCGGTTCAGCAGCCTCGCCGGCGAACTCCCTTCGCCGCAAGGCTTGCCGCTCGCTGCTCTCGCCTCCACGGTAAACCCGACGCGCCAGCGGCAGAGCTTGCTGCCGCCTTCCAGTTTCGGTGGCGGCGCGCTGCATCTCGCCGCTGCTGGTGTCGCGGGTGAGCCTTCTTCGCTTGCCGGGCGGACCGCACTTCTTCCAAACTGTCAAGAACTGCCGCACGACGCCGCTGAAGGCTCTTGCCAGTTGAACGATCCCATGCGAATCGCGACAACGGCATCATCGCATCGGATGCGGTCGAGCGAAGAGTTGTTGCAATATCGGGACGACTCGGCAACCTAAACCACTGGGTGATCGGGTCGGCTTGAACAGCTCTAGTAGCATCGCATCCAACTCCAAGACAGTGAAATTGAAGTTGAGACCCGGGCGCAGTCTCATGATGTCCGCCGCATTTTGGAACTCCCAAGCAGGTCTCCTCCTCTCCTGCAAGGGAGCGATGCGGCGGCGAAGGAAATCTGCACCAACAGCGCCTACGGTGAGTCCGCAAGCCCGAGGCGCAAGAACCGGGTCACAGCAATCTTCAACCTAGCATCTTCCGGCGCCAAGTTGCTCCAATCGCTGCTGCGACTATTGAGTTTGGCGCTGGGCAAGAAGGGTCAGGGTTCTCCTCAACGATCCAACACCAATCGGCTCTCCACTCCTCCCACTTGTCGCGGAGCTCTCCTTCCAGATAGGCTTCTTTCTTGCCGATCCTTGAGATCCAAGCAATCCCTCCGGCAAGTGGCTCTCTCTCTCAATGCGGGCATGAAGAAGTGGCGGAAGAGAGCTACGCTTGGTGGATTTCACAAAGTTTTCGTAAAGGTGTGCGAAACTGCCATGGTCAGACAGCATTGGGGTGAAATCAAGGAGGCGGCTCAGAGGTGTTCATAATATCACGAAAATTCAGAGAAGGGCGCCAGAGCCCGCAATAGAAGAAAAGCGCCAAGAAGGGGTACCCAGCTGGGGCTAGTTCACAAGCAGCGGCTGGGAGTACTCTTCGCGCTGGATGCGCCTGCCTCCGCCGACCGTAACAAGTAGTAGTTCTCCTTAGCTCCCTTGCGGCGAGCTGGGGGAAGACGCCCGCTTCCTTTCGCAGCGCCAAGAAGCCGCGCCGCCGACTTTCACGCCTTTCCCTTATCGGCTTTGAGCCATGGCGGAGGTGGTGGAGGAGACCGACGGCGTTGATGGCGCTGTGGTGGCGATGGGGGCGAGCGCTGTTTTCTTGACTAGAGAAGAAGGGGAGCGGCGGTGGTTTTAGATCGACAAAGAATGTCGAGGTGGGCGACTTGCCCCTGCTTCCCTGCTTATAAGGAGGGAGAGGGGCGGACGCCCGCTTCCAAATAAAGAAACCCCCGACGATCTCTCCCACGACGCCACGCTCGGACGCGGCTGTTCGTGGGGGACGTGGGGGTCCGGAGCAAGTTACGGCGTGATTCAGGCCGCTGGCCTGTGTCTGCAGATGTTTTTGGGCCTGGCCCAACAGCGCCGCACTGCAGGTGGCCCAGTGTTCGGGGCTCTGCTTGTACTAGAGTAGGGGTAATCTAGTATCCCGAACTGCACGGGCAGTTGCAAAGACTCGCTGGCAAGGCTTGCCTAGTGACCGCTAAGGTCCTCCATGGTTCCTTTGGAGCCATTCAAAACAAAGTATTTAAGCCAAGGAGATAAGGCCCTGCAAGAGGAGCTTGCGGGAAGGCCACTCAAGGCACACAGAAGATAAGACCCCGCAAGAGGAGCTTGCCGAAGGCCCGAGAGCGACAAGCTTCCGGAGGCGCCAGGATTCAGCCGCTGCAAGGCGCTGTCCGCGCAGCAACCACTCTTCATCTCCGCCCAGCTCATCCACCAACGTGTCGCCATGGGACCATTCCAGCGCTGTCAAGAGGTCAGGCGGCCACGGAGAGCAGCGGTAAGCGGCGCGACAAGAGTGCCATCGTGGCAAGCGGTGGCGCCCCGACGGTCCCTCGCAGGTAATCGCTTAGGCGACATGGACGGGCATTTAATGCTTTTATCCCTGCCGTCCGAGTTAGGTAGAATACACCGCATAAGTAGCTGTACCAACCGCAACTCATTTTTCCCTTTTTGCCTCGTGTACGCTACCACCTGTTGGTGACCCTTGAGCATATAAAAGGAGGCCCATGCGCGACGAGAGGGGTTCACTCATTCGAAACCAGAGACACTCACGCTTAGGTCTTGTAGCTCTCATCGCCCCCTAGCAAGAACGCAACATAATCGCATAAGCAGCAGAGGAGTATTATCTCCAAGAGCTCCGGCTGGGTAACTGCTCGTAGTGCTTCGCCGATCTGCTCTTCATCCGACCTCCGCCCCCCACCGAACCGAAGGGGCCGTCCGCCGTCCCATAGGTGTTCGTGGGTTACGATCAGCTTCCCGACACCGCTTGCATCCAAACTCCTCAAACCCCAAAGTTGTTCCATATGAGTCCACTATACCTTCCTATATGTATTTACCGCTGCTCCAAGTAAATTTGTATGTGCCAAACTCCAAACCTTCAAATGAAATTTGTTTTGTATGCTTGAGCAGCTCATGTGTCAACTAGGGCTGCATATATCTTCCATGCTAGGTGGTTATTCTCAAGAGGAGGACTCCTCCTCATTCACGAGAAAGGGCCGGAACCGGGATGCCCATCCCATGATCCAAAAAGATCAAAGCAAATCAAAATAATTAAACCAAACTCCCAGTGGCTGTTGTATGTTGGAGGCACTCGTTGTTTTCGAGCAAGCCATGGATTGATGCTTGTTGGTGGTTGGGGAGTATAAACCTTTACCATCCTGTTTGGGAACCGCCTATAATGCATGTAGTATGGAAGATACAACCATCTCATAGTTGTTGCGCTGACAACAAAAGTATGCCGCTTCAAAATGTTATTCAATCTCTATTTTAAAATCGAGCTCGCACCTCTACAAATCCCTCGCCTCTCTCGCTGAAGGGCCTATCTATTTACTTTTATGTTGAGTCATCATCCCTTCTTATTAAAAAGCACTACCGAGAGCACACCGTCATTTGCATTCATTATTATTCCACAACCACCATTCTATTCCACATATAGTGCTATGTCCATGGCTCACACTCATGTATTGCGTGAAGATTGAGAAAGTTTGAGAACACCAAAAGTATGAAAATTGCTTGGCTTGTCATCGGGTTGTGCATGATTTAAATACTTTGTGTGGTGAAGATAGAGCATGCATCTATATGATTTTGTAGGATAACTTTCTTTGGACATGTTATTTTGAGAAGACATAATTGCTTAGTTAGTATGCTTGAAGTATTATTATTTTTATGTCAATATTAAACTTTTGTCTTGAATCTTTGATCTGAATATTCATACCACAATTAAGAGAATTACATTGAAATTATGCCAAGTAGCATTCCGATCAAAAATTCTGTTTTATCATTTACCTACTCGAGGACGCAGGAATTGCTTAGATGCTTGATACGCCCAACGATCTATAATTTTTGATTGCTTCATGCTATATTATATTATGTTTTGGATGATTAATGGGCTTTATTGTACACTTTTATATAATTTTTGGGACTAACCTATTAACCGGAGGCCCAGCCCAAATTGCTGTTTTTCCCTATTTCAGAGTTTCACAGAAAAAGAATATCAAACGGAGTCCAAACGGAATGAAACCTTCGGGAACGTGATTTTGAACTAACGTGATCCAGAGGGCTTGGACCCTACATCAAGAAAGCTACCAGGAGGGCACGAGGTAGGGGCGCGCTACCCCAAGCGCCTCCATCCTCGGGGGCCCATGTTGCTCCACCGACGCATTTCTTCCTCCTATATATACTCAGTACCCCAAACCAATGAAGCATCCACGAAAACCTAATTCCACCGCCGCAACCTTCCATCGTGAGATCCCATCTTGGGGCCTTTTCGGCCCCGGAGGGGGCATTGATCACGGAGGGCTTCTACATCAACACCATAGCCTCTCGATGATGTGTGAGTAGTTTCTAAACCGGGTCCATAGTTATTAGCTAGATGGCTTCTTCTCTCTTTGGATCTCAATACAAAGTTCTCCACGATTCTCATGGAGATCTATTCGATGTAATCTTCTTTTATGTGTGTTTGTTGAAACCGATGAATTGTGGGTTTATGATCAAGTTTATCTATGAACAATATTTGAATCTTTCTGAATTCTTTTATGTATGATTGGTTATCTTTGCAAGTCTATTCAATTATCAGTTTGGGTTGGCCTACTAGATTGATCTTTCTTGCGATGGGAGAAGTGCTTAGCTTTGGGTTCAATCTTGTGGTGTCCTTTCCGTGACATGAGGGGCATCAAGGCACGTATTGTATTGTTGCCATCGAGGATAACAAGATGGAGTTTATATCATATTGCATGAGTTTATCCTCTACATCATGTCATCTTACTTAAAGCGTTTCGTTCTTTTGAACTTAATACTCTAGATGCATCGATAGCGGTCGATGTGTGGAGTAATAGTAGTAGATGCAGGTGAGACTGAAGCCAACTATGTATTCTTTCCTTATGTATTACATGGGTTGTGTGAAGATTACCTCACTTCGACATTGCTTTCAATGCGTTATGCCTCTAAGTCGCTTCGACACGTGGGAGATATACGCATCGAGGCGTTACATTCTAACCAACTCAAGCCAACTCCAAGAAAAGGGTATTCTATTTCTCACCAGAAGATATGCAAGAGGCAAAGAAATCTATGAAAGAAAAAGGTATTAAAGCTGAAAATGTTAAGAATCTACCACGATTGATAACCCGACATAGGTAGTAGAGGTATACTCTCTCCGTAGATTTGATGAAGGTGATATTCTCACAATAAGTCTGCTACTCAATACTTGGATGAGTTTGATAATTTTATTGTTTCAATGCTTATGTTAGTAGAAAATTGAAATGTAATGCTTACATGCTTGACCACTTGGGTGATTATATGAGTAGAACTGTTAATGATCTTAAGCTTATCAAGAACATGCTTCCATGGTTACAACTCAAGTAGAACAAGTACTTAAGGCACAAGATGCTTTTCTTAATGAGTTGAATAGTAAGAATAATGATAATGTTGTCAGGGTTATGACTAGAGGTGGTAAAATGACCCAGGAACCTTTGTATCCTGAAGGTCATACTAAGAGAGTTGAGCAATATTCTCAGAGAACTAATATTGATGCACCTAGTCCTGCTAATAAAAGAAAAGAAAACTGATAGGACTTTGCATGCTAGTGAACCTGCTATAGACACACCTAAGAATCCCAATGATATTTCTATTTCTGATGCTGAGACACAATTTGGTGATGAACATGAACCTAGTGATAATGATAATAATGATGTTCATGTTGATGCTCAACCTAGTAATGATAATGATGTAGAGATTGAACCTGCTGTTGATCTTGATAACCCATAATCAAAGAATCAACGTTATGATAAGAGAGACTTCATTGCTAGGAAACATGGTAAAGAAGAGAACCATGGGTCAGAAACCCATGCCCTTTCCTCCTAAACCATCCAAGAAAAGGATGATGAGGATTTTGAGCGCTTGCTGAAATGATTAGACCTATCTTTTTATGTGTATGCTTGATCGATATGCTTAAAACACCTCCTTATGCTAAGTATATATATGAAAGATATTGTTACAAATAAAAGAAAGATACCGGAAGCTGAAATTTCCACCATGCTTGCTAATTCTACTTTTAAGGGTGGAATACCAAAGAAACTTGGAGATCCGGGAGTACCCACTATACCATGCTCCATTAAAAGAAACTATGTTAAAATTGCTTTATGTGATCTTGGAGCCGTGTTAGTGTTATGCCTTTCTTTGTATCGTAGACTTGATTTGAATAAGTTGACACCTACTGAAATCTCTTTGCAAATGGCTGATAAATCAACGGCTATACCCATCGCTATTTGTGAGGATGTGCTTGTTGTGGTTGCAAACGTTACTATCTTAACGGACTTTGTTACTCTTGATATTCCCGAGGATGACAGTATGTAGATCATCCTTGGTGGGCCCTTTTTGAATACTACAGGGGCTGTTATTGATTTCAACAAAGGCAATGTCACTTCTCATGTTAATGGTAATGAGCATACGGTACTCTTTCCGAAGAAACAACCTCAAGTTCATAGTATCAATTCTATTGGAAAAATTTCAACTATTACTATTGGAGGTTTTGAATTTCCTCTTCCTACTGTCAAAAAGAAATATGATATACTTATTGTTGGGGAAATGCATATCCCCGTTGAGGTAACCTAGTGTTATTCGGAAGTTCTCCGGTTTCATGTCATTCGGAAGAAGTTTGTTAATAAGACTTGATCAACCTTGTTAATGGATTCCTTTTGATGAGCATGAGATGGATGAATTTAGAAGCACAAACACTGTGTACTCATCTTTTACTTTCTGTTATTTAGATTAAATAAAGTAAAAGTAGCATTTTATGTTTGTTGTCTGAATTATCCGTGCAATAAAAATGTCTCAAAATAGAAGTTCTCCAAATGCCTGAAAATTTAGTATGATTATTTTTACAATATTTTAGAATTTCTGTGCAAAGAACACACCAGGGGCCTCACCACCCACAAGGGTGGAGGGCACGCCCCGACCTTATGGGCCCCACGTGGCCTCCCTCCACTTATTCCAGCACCCATCCACTTTCTTCGCCCAAAAATCACTCCATAGCTCAAACTCGTGTTCTAGCTCATCTTGCTGCCATTTTAGATCTCCTTGTGAATGCTCCATTCACAAAACTGCTTTGGGCATTGTTCTTTGGTATGTGACTTCTCCAATGGCCCAATTAGTTTTGTTCTAGTGCTTTATTCATTGCAAATTTTTGCTGTGGTGACCTTGTTCTTGAGCTCGCATGTCAAAATTATATGGTCCAAAGTAGTTTTGATGCATGATATAGCTTCTAGGCACTTGTAGGAGTAGTTGCTATCAATTTTGTTGAGTTTGATTCACTAAAAAATTCAGAAATTTTATAGGAAGAATAATGTTGAGGAGATTGTTGAGAGGTTCTCGAGCCGTGGTCCCAAGGAGAAAGAAAATGAGGAGAAGGAAAATCCCAAGTATAATCTTCCTCGCCGCTGAAATTTGGCCGTCATGAATGGCCATGTGATGCATTCTTACAAGCAGCCGGGATTTATGATGATTTCTATCATTTGGCTGAGAATGCAGATCACCGACTTCCTCCGCGACCAGTGTAATCAGTATCTCCTACTCACTAATACTTTCATGCAAAATTTTCATTTTCATGCTAGGTGATCACCACCCACGGTAGATTTGTACTTATATGATGAGTACAAAGAAACGACGCTTTATGACTTCTATGAGGTTTGTAAATTACCTTATGAAGGCAGCATCGAGGAACCACGTCCTAGTGATGTGGAAGGTTTTATTCATGAAATTACCGTAGGGGAAAACAGAGGAGTGTCGGGAGCAAGCGTGTCTAGTATTCATTTCCTTGTTTTACGCTATTATTCATTATTTGTTGGGAGATGTTTAATTGGTCGTGGAGAGAGTGGGGGCCTTAGTGCCCCTGACCTCGCTATTTTGTGCCACGCTTTACACAGAGATAGAACTTACATTTTAGGCGCTATGGTTGCTAGACGATTGAGTATGAACCGTACAAAGGGTCCTATTTTCGGAGGTATCTTTACCTCCTGCCTTGCTAAACACTTTGAGATACCCATTAGGCGCTACGACAAACATGAGAAACTGCTACCCACTATACGCTTAGATTATGACAAGATGGTATCACATAAGTTTATTCGCCATGATGAGGATAAGAGACTTATTTATAACTTGGTATTTAGCGAGAATACTTTTCGATTGTTACCTTGCATGCACCTATTTTGTTCGATATTCATTCGGTGCAGTACTTTGTTTTGCCCAGACATTCGACATCTTTGAGGGACCACGATGTTGTCACAAAGGTTCGACCGATAAAGATCTTGAGAATATGTTGGAACCAATATGGGCATCTAGGTCCAACTATTGGTTATTGTCCGGAGAGTTGTCTTGATCATGTCTACATCATTCTCGAACCCGTAGGGTCCGCACGCTTAATGTTCGTTAACGATATAGTGTTATATGAGTTATGTGAATTGGTGACCGAATGTTGTTCGGAGTCCCGGATGAGATCACAGACATGATGAGGAGCTCCAGAATGGTCCGGAGGTAAAGATTGATATATAGGACGATACTATTTGGTCACCGAAAAGGTTTCGGAATGTACCAGGTATTTATCGGAGTGGTGGAAGGGGTTCCGGGAGGCCACCGGTAAGTGGTGGGCCTTATCGGCCAAAGGGGGGAAACACACTGATATGTCTCCAACGTATCTATAAGTTTTATTGTTCCATGCTGTTATATTATCATTCTTGGATGTTTTACAATCATTTTATAGCAACTTTATATCTTTTTTTGGGACTAACCTATTAAAATAGTGCCCAGTGCCACTTGTTGTTTTTTGCTTGTTTTTACTTCGCAGAAAATCAATACCAAACGGAGTCCAAACGTAGTTAAACTTTTTTGGTGATTTTTTCTGGACCAAGACACTGTTGGGCCAAAGAAGTGCGAGGGGGCTCCAAGGGGACACAACCCACCTGGGCATGCCTGGGGCCAGGCGCGCACCGCTGGGATGTGCCCACCTCGGCCCTCCCGCACCGCCTCTGCTCTATAAATACCCCAATATTCCAGAAACCCTAGAGTCGATTTAAAACAATTCCAGCCGCCAGCAAGTTCCAAACCACAGATCCAATCTAGACAAGATCACAGAGGGTTCATCATCCTCATTGGTGCCTCTGATGTGCGTGAGTAGTTCATTGTAGACCCACGGGTCCAGTTAGTATCTAGATGACTCTCTCTCTCTCTCTCTCTCTCTCTCTTGATTCTCAATATAATGGTCTCTTGGAGATCTATTTGATGTAACTCTTTTTATGTGTGTTTGTTTGGATCCGATGAACTTTGGGTTTATGATCAGATCTATGTTTTTATCCGTTAAAGTTATTTGAGTCTTTTGATCTCTTATATGCATTATTACTTATAGCCTTGTATTTCTTCTCTGAATATTTGGTTTAGGCCGACTAGATCGAATTTTCTTTCCATGGGAAGAGGTGCTTTGTGATGGGTTCGATCTCACGGTGCTCAATCCCAAAGGATGAAGGAAATGACATGTATGTATGCGTTATTAAGGATAACAAGATGGGGTCTATTCCTACATGAATAGATTTTGTCTACATCATGTCATCGTTGTTATTGCATTACTCCATTTTTGATGAACTTAATACACTAGATGCATGCTGGACAGTGGTCGATGGGTGGAGTAATAGGAGTAGATGCAGACAGGAGTTGGTCTACTAATCTTGGATGTGTTGCCTATATAATGATCATTGCCTGGATATCGTCATAATTATTTGAAGTTCTATCAATTGCCCAACAGTAATTTGTTTACCCACCGTATGCTATTTTTCTTGAGAGAAGCCACTAGTGAAATCTACGACCTCGGTCTATATTATATCATATATTTTTGATCTACTTTGCTATTCGCCTTTTTGTTTATTTTCCACTTTCATTTTCAGATCTATATTATCAAAACCCAAAAATACCTCACTGAATTTTATTTGCTTTTATTTGCATCTATCAATCTACTACAATTTTATCTCGTCAACTTGAAAAATTCTAGCACCGTTATCCAAAGGGATTGACAACCCTTTACACGTCGGGTTGCAAGTATTTCTTCTTTGTGTGTAGGTACTGTTTATGTAGTGTTGCATGGTTCTACTGGTTTGATAACCTTGGTCTCATCACGAGGGAAATACTCACCGTAGTTGTGCTGCATCATCCCTTCCTCTTTGAAATACCGACGTAGTCCAAGCCGCATCAAAAGGAATTTCTGGCGCCATTGCCGGGGAGACATCATCAACATCTACCAGGTTCCTTGTAACGCCCGGATGGTTATGCAACAGTGATCACCTCGGTTACTGTGCCCTCTCTTTGATCCGAACCCGTTCTAAAACAAAAATCAAAACAAAAGCAAAGATAAAAGGTTTCAAAACAAAGACTAAAAATGTTCGGGGGTTGTCTAAAATAGCTAACCTAATTATGGTGGGGTGCACTAATTTTGGTAAAATGCTTGGGCATTTTAAATAAACTAAAAACAGAAAAGAGAAATAATAAAAGAAAAGGAAAGACAATAAAAGAGGAAAACCCCCTGGCCCATTCCCCGCCCATCCCTCCCCACTTGGCCTCCCCCCATGCTCCTTGCCCCTCACCCCCCTCACGGCAAACCCTAGCCGCCCCACTCCCTCTCCTCTCGCCCCCACTCTCCCCCGATCCAATCGATGGCCCAAACCCATCGCCGCTGTCTCTCGCACTGTCAGCCGCGCTTCCCACCGGACTACTACCCGCCTCTCCGCCTGAGCCTCTTCCCTCCTCGCCTCTCTAAGCACGAGCGACAAGGGTCGATCCGACCTCCGCCTCCGACGCAGCCAGCCTCCCCAACCGCTTCTCCTCACGGTCGTCACGGCCTCCACCGAGCCGCCTCCCTAGTCCCCACGCACTCCCGACGCAGCCTCTCCCTCCCCAATCGCCAACGGCGCCTCGCCCCACGGCCACCGAAACCTCGGTCCGCGACCTCCTGTCGCCGGTTTCACGCTGACACGCTGCCAGAACCCCCCCTCCTCAGCTTGCCGATCGGCCCCGGCCCAGAGAGCATCGCCTTCGGGCCCGAACTCCTCACTCACCACTGCCGCCACTGGCGTTGGCCACGGTCAAGTCACAGGCGCGCCCCGGCCGGCAGCCTTGGCCCAGGCGCCTGCCCTCGATTTTTGCCTGCGCTGCCTGACCGCCTCTGCCAATGACATGGGGCCCACCTCCAAAAGGAACTTTTATTAAAACAGAAATAAAAATAAAATGAAAATAAATTAAAACTAATTAACTAATTAATTAATTAATTAAGTAATTAATTAAACTAATTAATTTTGATTAATTAACCTAATCATTAATTAACTTAATTAACTAATGTTAATTAACTTTGATTAGGTTAATTAGGTATTAGAGAATGACATGCGGGACCCACTCTCAGGGAGACTCACCAACCCTGTTGATCGATGATGTCAAGATGACATCATCTTGATGTCATAAATGCATTTTCGAAATTAATTAAATAATTAATAAAATTCCAGAAATTAATAAAATCTTTTAAAATCATATC
Organism: Aegilops longissima; assembly: GCA_021605205.1. Lineage (NCBI taxonomy): Eukaryota > Viridiplantae > Streptophyta > Magnoliopsida > Poales > Poaceae > Aegilops > Aegilops longissima. The sequence goes on along the minus strand of JAHIAM010000119.1, from coordinate 17,987 downwards.
TTTTAATCCGTAATCCGGATTAAAATAATTTCAACATGAAAGCTGCCAACGACGAGACGAATCCGACACGCAGTCCGTTCGCCCACCGCACGCCTCTAACCTATCGAACTCTGCAAACTTTCTCTCATCCGTCTCGACAGACGTCCGAACGGAAAACTTCCCGGATGTTTTTTCCTAACCAAGACCCCTCATACCACGTTAGGGCACGCCTAGCATCGCTTCTTGGCATGTCATACATCGATATGCATCTGTTTACTTTGTATTCATTGTTTCTTCCCCTTTCTCTCCGTGAGACTACGAGACCGGCTGCAGCTCAAGGCTCGACCACGCAGTTGATTTAATTCTCTCTCTGCTGTGAGCAACCAGCAAGCCCCTTGATCACCAGATATCGCTTACTCATCTACACTGCTTGCATTAGAGTAGCATAGCATGTTACTGTTTTCTGATACTCCTATACCGCTGCATAGCCTGTCCTTGTAACTTCATTGTTACCTTACCCGCAATCCTATATGCTTAGTATAGGATGCTAGTACTTTCAATCGTGCCCTAATTTCTTGTCCGTCTACCGTATATATCGGGCCGTGATCACCGGGAGTTGATCACGGTATATACTATTACGAGTATTTTAGCTTATTATTTCATGTAAAACAAATTCTGTTTTAGTTCTATTCGAATTATAGCTACTTTTTTTCTATAGTTGTTTTTAAATTATTTTATTTTATATTTCAGAAAGTTTATGTTTGGTTTCTATTAGTTAAACAGTAGGTGTTCAACAAGTTTTTATATTTATTTTATTTTGTTATCGTGAAAATCAATTCAAGTTCGCTAATAACTTGCAATGGATTTCTCTACTGTTTTAACTCCCAATTGAAAATACTTTCAAAATAGCTTTATGAAAAAATACTTTATTTTTTTTTAACTAAATTTATATTTTATTCTCTGTTATTTTAGTGTTTTATTTTCTGTTAGACAAAACTATTTTTGTGAATGTTGTAGAAACTCTCTAGTTTTATTTGAAGTTCCTTCATTCTTATTCTCTTTTGTTTTGATTGTTAGTGTGAGTGCTTATGTGAATGATATGTTTGTTATATAGATTTCATGAGAGAGGATTAGTAGTCTATCAAGTTATTTCTTGAGAACGATAATCTTCGTCAACATCACCAGGCAAGTTCACTTTGACCATGCTTTCATGCCTATGTTTTATTGCATTTAGTGACATCCTTGCAACCACCCCTCAGTAGTGTTATTGAATCCTTGTAGTTGATGTAGTATGCATGAGGTAGGAACCCATCACCCTGTTACCAAGCCCGGACGTTATTTATTTAATGCTACGCTATAGTAGACGGGGTTTGGTATGAGTGCTCGGAGTGGTGTGAGAATGGAGGATTCTACGTCAATGACGACAACTCCATGATGGAATCTGCAAGGACTGCATCTTCAAGGCCTCAAGACTTCAAGACTCAAGACAAGAATTCAATACACACTACTGGGTGAAGGATGGTTGACGGGCACCCTGGAGAAACCAATGGTTGGCCGATGCATGGAGAAGCGCCATGACATCTTGCGGAAAGCTTCACCCAGACTCAAAGAGACGGAAGAATACTTCATGCCCGAAGCTTACCTGCAACCGCAAGTCATTATGGGCCTGCTTGTTGACCTTAGTTGTGACTCTGGCTGGGACGGTATAGCAGATGTAGAACTACGGTAGGATGGGATGAGTACCGACTGGTCGAGGAACTCTTTGGAAGACCATGTTTCGTCATCTTGTTCTCAAACACCTGGTGCGAGAACGAAGAGGGATCGAATCTTGCGGGTAAAGTGTACAAACCTCTCGCAGGGTTTAAACCTAATCGATTAGCCGTGTCCCGATTTTGGACAATTTGAGCATCTGGACTTGGATCTATCTCGAACTCTCAACACCGGATTGATAACTTAATTGTGGGCAACATATGATGATTTTGGGCTATGAGACATCTACATGGAACCATGTCATGAAAGAAAACTCCATAGTACAGACTTCATTTATTCCTTTGATGTAGGGAAAATAAAATCAGCTTTTACGAAACAAAACTCGATACAGAGCCACAAAGCCAAATTGCATATAGTATAGTTTTACCATCTGTTTATCCTTATTGTGATCTTGCCAGTACATTCAATGTACTGACCTACACGGCTGCAACGTATCATGTTGCAGATATTTCCTGGACGAGTAAGAGTTACATACAGGGTTACGGTCTACACTCAACCTGCCGATGGCTTTGATGGGACTCCACACCCGTTTGATTGTTTCCGCTGATTATTATGAGGTATATATCATTTTACGTTATTTATACATGTGATTGCACTTTGATATATACATTAATGTACTGTGTGCCAAAGATACCGATCCGTATGGCATGATACACAGAGGCTTGACCGCCTAAGGTCGGGTCGCTACATTAATGTTGTCACTAGGGCCCGAAAATGATTTAAGATCTGAACCCTTTATGTTTTCATGAATATATTTGTGTTCTTGATCCTATCTTGCAAGTTATAGTCACCTACTACGTGTTATGATCTGCAACCCGGAGGACAATAGTCGGGACCACTCTCGGTGATGACCATAGTTTGAGGAGTTCACGATACACTAAGTGCTAATGCTTTGGTCCGTACTCTATTAAAGGAGGCCTTAATATCCCTTAGTTTCTACTAGACCCGCTGCCACGGAGGGTAGGACAAAAGATGTCATGCAAGTTCTTCTCCATAAGCACGTATGACTACATTCGGAATACATGCCTACATTATATTGATGAATTGGAGCTAGTTCTGTGTCACCCTGTGTTATAACCATTGCATGATGAATGTTATCCAACATAATTATCCATCATTGATCCATTGCCTACCGATACGTCTCCAACGTATCTATAATTTTGATTGCTTCATGCTATATTATATTCTGTTTTGATGATTAATGGGCTTTATTATACACTTTATATCATTTTTGAACTGACTTATTAACCGTGAGGCCCCACCCAAATTGCTGTTTTTCCCTATTTCAGAGTTTCGCAGAAAAAGAATACCAAATGAAGTCCAAACGGAATGAAACCTTCGGGAACGTGATTTTCGGAACGAACGTGATCCAGAGGACTTTAACCCTACGTCAAGAAAGCTACCATGAGGGCAAGAGGCGCCTACCCCTGTGCGCGCCCTCCACCTCGTGGGGCCCATGTTTCTCCACCGACGATTCTTCCTCCTATATATACCTATGTACCCCCAAACCAATGAAGCATCCGCGAAAACCTAATTCCACCGCCGCAACCTTCTAATTCGTGAGATCCCATCTTGGGGCCTTTCCGGCGCCCCGTCAAGGCATTGATCACAAAGGCTTCTACATCAACACCATAGCCTCTGATGATGTGTGAGTAGTTTACCTCAGACCTTGGGTCCATAGTTATTAGCTAGATGGCTTATTCTCTCTCTTGGATCTCAATACAAAGTTCTCCATGATTTCGTGGAGATCTATTCATGTAATCTTTTTTGTGTGCTTGTTGACCGATGAATTGTGGGTTTATGATCAAGTTTATCTATGAACAATATTTGAATCTTCTCTGAATTCTTTTATGTATGATTGGTTATCTTTGCAAGTCTCTTCGAATTATCAGTTTGGTTTGGCCTACTAGATTGATCTTTCTTGCAATGGGAGAAGTGCTTAGCTTTGGGTTCAATCTTGTGGTGTCCTTTCCGTGATGTAGGGACAGCAAGGCACGTGATTGTATTGTTGCCATCGAGGATAACAAGATGGGGTTTATATCATATTGCATGAGTTTATCCCTTTACATCATGTCATCTTACTTAAAGCTGCTCTTTCTTTTGAACTTAATACTCTAGATGCATGCTGGATAGTGGTCGATGTGTGGAGTAATAGTAGTAGATGCGTAGGAGTCGGTCTACTTGTCATGACGTGATGCCTATATACATGATCATACCTAGATATTCTCATAACTATGCTCAATTCTATCAATGCTCAACAGTAATTTGTTCACCCACGTAATACTTATGCTCTTGAGAGAAGCCACTAGTGAAAGCTATGGCCCCCGGGTCTATTTTCCATCATATTAATCTTCCAACACTTAGCTATTTTATTGCCTTTTATTTTACTTTGCATCTTTATCATAAAAATACCAAAAATATTATCTTATTATATCTATCGATGTCACTCGAAGTGACCACGAGGGATTGACAACCCTTTATCGCGTTGGTTGCGAGGTTCTTGTTTGTTTGTGTAGGTGCGAGGGACTCTGCGGTCTCCTCTTGGATTGATACCTTGGTTTTCAAAACTGAGGGAAATACTTACGCTACTTTACCACCCTTTCCTCTTCAAGGGAAAACCAACGCAGTTTCAAGAGGTAGCAAGAAGGATTTCGCGCCATTGTCGGGAGATCACGCCAAGTCAAGTCAAGTCAAGTCAAGACATACCAAGTACCCATCACAAACTCATATCCGTGGCATTACATTATTTGCCATTTGCCTGTCTTCCTTCCCCCACTTCACCCTTGCCGTTTATTCGCCTTCTTTTCGTTCGCCTTCTTCCCGATGTATCTTTGTTTGTGTTTCCATGCGCCTTCTATTTGGTTGCATCTTTGCTTGCTAAAATCTATTGACATGGATCCACTTAAAGTGTACTACTTGGATCATCTTCATCCTTATGCGTCAGGTTGAAATCCCAACTAGCCTAGTTGATGGAAATCTTTAGATGAGCATGCTCATTTTGTGTGTCATCGCTATTCCAAAAGGGAAGCTCTTATGGTATCATATAAATAGTTTGCTATCCTATGCTTGGAATCTTTGTGAAATTTATGATTTTGCTTGTTGCTCTAAGAACCCTAAAAACATCTTCCCTACCTATGTGAGTTTAATGATAATGAAATCTTATCTTCTTATGGAAAGGGTGTTTATAGTTACTATGATATTGAACAAATTGAAGAATTTGTCGCTTTTAAGGGTGCTCACGGTTGCTTCTTTGATTGAAAAGTATGATATTGCTCTCACAAATCTGAAGATTCCGACATACTTAAATATTGCTATGAAAATTGTGCTCATAATGTCTATGTCAAAGAATTTATTGAGAGAATGACCGTTGCTTTGGAAGAAAATAATGATATGCATGAATCTCAGATAATGATGATTCGATGATTTGATTGAAATATCCTTGACGAACATGATGCTTGCTATTCTTGTGGCCATGATGCCAATATTTATGAAGATGAATTTGCTATAGTCCCTTATGTTAAACATGAGATCGTTGCTATTGCACCCATACTTGTTAGTTCCTTCTTGAAAAGCATGATTGTAATGATGTTACTATAAATTCTCTTGATGTCAATTAGTGCAATAATATGCAAAACCCTAAGCTAGAGATGCTAGTTTTGCTATGTCTACTACTTGTTGCAATGATCATGATTGGGGTGATTCTTCTTTTGATCTTGAAAATTTATTTAAGCCCCATGATGAAGATGAGATTGATAATAGTGTTTGCAATAATATTGAAAGTGGGTTTGGAAGAGTGTCAACTTTAGATCCCACATATTTGGACAATATTCAATCTTATGAAATTTTTGATAAAAGTGGGTTTGGAGAGGTCATGCCTTTAGTTAATCGTAATCCCACTATTTTGGAAGAGTGTCAACTTCATGCATGTGGATCGTGTTGAGAATATGTTATGTGATAGCTATATTGTTGAATTTGCTTATGATCTACATGTAATTATTATGAGAGAGGAAAATATGGTCATAGAAATTTTCATGTTACTAAATTACCTCTCGTTATGTTGAGATTGCTATTGTTTCTTTCCCGCTCTTGCATATGCTAGTTTTTACTTGCTATGACAATTTGTTTGCTTATAAAATGCCTATGCATAGGAATTATGTTAGACTTAGACGTGTTTAGCACGCGTTTTATGATGCTCTTTTGCGCTCAGTTCTTGTCTTTCACGTGAGCATCATTAAAATTATCAATGCCTAGCTAGGGCGTTAAACAATAGCGCTTGTTGGGAGGCAACCTAATTTTATTTTTATTTTTTTGCTTTTTGCTTCTGTTTAGGAATAAATATTTGATCTAGCCTCTGTTTAGATGTGTTTTTATGTTTTAGTTAGTGTTTGCCAAGTTAAACCTATAGGATCTTCTTGGATGATAGTTATTTGATCTTGCTGAAAATTCCAAACTTTCTGTTCACGAAAACAATTGTTAAACATCACCAGAACGTGATAAAATATTGATTCCAATTGCTGATGATCAATAAACAAATTGTCTAGGTCTTACTATTTTGGCTGAATTTTTCAGTTCCAGAAGTTTGCGTTAGTTACAGATTACTACATACTGTTCTTTGACAGATTCTGTTTTCCAGTGTTGTTTGCTTATTTTGATGAATCTATGGCTAGTAAAATAGTTTATAAACCATAGATAAGTTGGAATACAGTAGGTTTAACACCAATATAAATAAAGAATGAGTTCATTACAGTACCTTGAAGTGGTGTTTTGTTTTCTTTCGCTAACGGAGCTCACGGGATTTTCTGTTAAGTTTTGTGTTGTGAAGTTTTCAAGTTTTGGGTAAAATATTTGATGGATTATGGAGCAAGGAGTGGCAAGAGCCTGCTTTGGGATGCCCATGGCACTCAAGATAATCTAAGGACACCAAAAGCCAAAGCTTGGAGATGCCCCAGAAGGCATCCCCTCTTTCGTCTACTTCCATCGGTAACTTTACTTGGAGCTATATTTTTATTCACCACATGATATGTGTTTTGCTTGGAGCGTCTTGTGTTATTTGAGTCTTTATTTGTTAGTTTACCACAATCATCCTTGCTGTACACACCTTTTTATAGACACACACATGATTTGGGATTTGTTAGAATACTTTATGTGCTTCACATATATCTTTTGAGCTATATAGTTTTTGCTCTAGTGCTTCACTTATATCTTTTAGAGCACGGTGGTGGATTTGTTTTATAGAAACTATTGTTCTCTCATGCTTCACTTATATTATTTTGAGAGTCCTACAAAACAGCGTGGTAATTTTCTTTAATTATGATAGGCACTCAAGATTAGTAAAAATATTCTTATGAGTGTGTTGAATACTATGAGAAGTTTGATGCTTGATAATTGTTTTGAGATATAAAGATGGTGATATTAGAGTCATGCTAGTTGAGTAGTTGTGGATTTGAGAAATACTTGTGTTAAAGTTTGTGATTCCGTAGCATGCACGATGGTGAACCCTTATGTGATGAAGTCGGAGCATGATTTATTTATTGATTGTCTTCCTTATGTGTGGCGTTGGGACGAGCGATGGTATTTTCCTACCAATCTATCCCCTAGGAGCATGCGCGTAATATTTGCTTTGATAACTTGTAGATTTTGTAATAAATATATGAGTTCTTTATGACTAATGTTGAGTCCATGGATTATACACTCTCATTCTTCCACCATTGCTAGCCTCTCTCATAAGACTTTTCGCTTTCGATACATAAACCCACCATATACCTTCCTCAAAACAACCACCATACCTACCTATCATGGCATTTCCATAGCCATTCTGAGATATATTGCCATGCAACTTACCACCGTTCCGTTTACTATGACACGCTCCATCATTGTCATATTGCTTTGCATGATCATGTAGTTGACATCGATTTGTGGCAAAGCCACCGCTCATAATTCTTTCATACATGTCACTCTTGATTCATTGCATATCCGGTACATCACCGAGGTATTCACATAGAGTCATATTTTGTTCTAAGTATTGAGTTGTAATTGTTGAAGTAAATAAAAGTGTGATGATCATCATTTTTGAGCATTGTCCCAAGTGAGGAAGGATGATGGAGACTATGATTCCCACAAGTCGAGATGAGACTCCGGACTAAATAAAAAAGGAAAAAAGCCATAAAAAAAGAGAAAAGGCCCAAATAAAAAAAATGAGAGAAAAAGAGAAGGGACAATGTTACTATCCTTTACCACACTTGTGATTCAAAGTAGCACCATGATCTTCATGATAGAGAGTCTCCTATGATATCACTTTCATATACTAGTGGGAATTTTTCATTATAGAACTTGGCTTGTATATTCCAATGACGGGCCTCCTCAAATGCCCTAGGTCTTGTGAGCAAGCGAGTTGGATGCACACCCACTTAGTTTCTTTTATTGAGCTTTCATTTACTTATAGCTCTAGTGCATCCGTTGCATGGCAATCCCTACTCACTCACATTGATATCTATTAATGGGCATCTCCATAGCCCGCTGATACACCTAGATGTGAGACTATCTTCTCCCTTGTTGTCTTCTCCACAACCACCATTCTATTCCACATATAGTGCTATGTCCATGGCTCACACTCATGTATTGCGTGAAGATTGAGAAAGTTTGAGAACACCAAAAGTATGAAAATTGCTTGGCTTGTCATCGGGTTGTGCATGATTTAAATACTTTGTGTGGTGAAGATAGAGCATGCATCTATATGATTTTGTAGGATAACTTTCTTTGGACATGTTATTTTGAGAAGACATAATTGCTTAGTTAGTATGCTTGAAGTATTATTATTTTTATGTCAATATTAAACTTTTGTCTTGAATCTTTGATCTGAATATTCATACCACAATTAAGAGAATTACATTGAAATTATGCCAAGTAGCATTCCGATCAAAAATTCTGTTTTATCATTTACCTACTCGAGGACGCAGGAATTGCTTAGATGCTTGATACGCCCAACGATCTATAATTTTTGATTGCTTCATGCTATATTATATTATGTTTTGATGATTAATGGGCTTTATTGTACACTTTTATATAATTTTTGGGACTAACCTATTAACCGGAGGCCCAGCCCAAATTGCTGTTTTTCCCTATTTCAGAGTTTCACAGAAAAAGAATATCAAACGGAGTCCAAACGGAATGAAACCTTCGGGAACGTGATTTTGAACTAACGTGATCCAGAGGGCTTGGACCCTACATCAAGAAAGCTACCAGGAGGGCACGAGGTAGGGGCGCGCTACCCCAAGCGCCTCCATCCTCGGGGGCCCATGTTGCTCCACCGACGCATTTCTTCCTCCTATATATACTCAGTACCCCAAACCAATGAAGCATCCACGAAAACCTAATTCCACCGCCGCAACCTTCCATCGTGAGATCCCATCTTGGGGCCTTTTCGGCCCCGGAGGGGGCATTGATCACGGAGGGCTTCTACATCAACACCATAGCCTCTCGATGATGTGTGAGTAGTTTCTAAACCGGGTCCATAGTTATTAGCTAGATGGCTTCTTCTCTCTTTGGATCTCAATACAAAGTTCTCCACGATTCTCATGGAGATCTATTCGATGTAATCTTCTTTTATGTGTGTTTGTTGAAACCGATGAATTGTGGGTTTATGATCAAGTTTATCTATGAACAATATTTGAATCTTTCTGAATTCTTTTATGTATGATTGGTTATCTTTGCAAGTCTATTCAATTATCAGTTTGGGTTGGCCTACTAGATTGATCTTTCTTGCGATGGGAGAAGTGCTTAGCTTTGGGTTCAATCTTGTGGTGTCCTTTCCGTGACATGAGGGGCATCAAGGCACGTATTGTATTGTTGCCATCGAGGATAACAAGATGGAGTTTATATCATATTGCATGAGTTTATCCTCTACATCATGTCATCTTACTTAAAGCGTTTCGTTCTTTTGAACTTAATACTCTAGATGCATCGATAGCGGTCGATGTGTGGAGTAATAGTAGTAGATGCAGGTGAGACTGAAGCCAACTATGTATTCTTTCCTTATGTATTACATGGGTTGTGTGAAGATTACCTCACTTCGACATTGCTTTCAATGCGTTATGCCTCTAAGTCGCTTCGACACGTGGGAGATATACGCATCGAGGCGTTACATTCTAACCAACTCAAGCCAACTCCAAGAAAAGGGTATTCTATTTCTCACCAGAAGATATGCAAGAGGCAAAGAAATCTATGAAAGAAAAAGGTATTAAAGCTGAAAATGTTAAGAATCTACCACGATTGATAACCCGACATAGGTAGTAGAGGTATACTCTCTCCGTAGATTTGATGAAGGTGATATTCTCACAATAAGTCTGCTACTCAATACTTGGATGAGTTTGATAATTTTATTGTTTCAATGCTTATGTTAGTAGAAAATTGAAATGTAATGCTTACATGCTTGACCACTTGGGTGATTATATGAGTAGAACTGTTAATGATCTTAAGCTTATCAAGAACATGCTTCCATGGTTACAACTCAAGTAGAACAAGTACTTAAGGCACAAGATGCTTTTCTTAATGAGTTGAATAGTAAGAATAATGATAATGTTGTCGGGGTTATGACTAGAGGTGGTAAAATGACCCAGGAACCTTTGTATCCTGAAGGTCATACTAAGAGAGTTGAGCAATATTCTCAGAGAACTAATATTGATGCACCTAGTCCTGCTAATAAAAGGAAAAAGAAAACTGATAGGACTTTGCATGCTAGTGAACCTGTTATAGACACACCTGAGAATTCCAATGATATTTCTATTTCTGATGCTGAGACAAAATCTGGTGATGAACATGAACCTAGTGATAATGTTAATAATGATGTTCATGTGGATGCTCAACCTAGTAATGATAATGATGTAGAGATTGAACCTGCTATTGATCTTGATAACCCACAATCAAAGAATCAACGTTACGATAAGAGAGACTTCATTGCTAGGAAACATGGTAAAGAAGAGAACCATGGGTCAGAAACCCATGCCCTTTCCTCCTAAACCATCCAAGAAAAGGATGATGAGGATTTTGAGCGCTTGCTGAAATGATTAGACCTATCTTTTTATGTGTATGCTTGATCGATATGCTTAAAACACCTCCTTATGCTAAGTATATATATGAAAGATATTGTTACAAATAAAAGAAAGATACCGGAAGCTGAAATTTCCACCATGCTTGCTAATTCTACTTTTAAGGGTGGAATACCAAAGAAACTTGGAGATCCGGGAGTACCCACTATACCATGCTCCATTAAAAGAAACTATGTTAAAATTGCTTTATGTGATCTTGGAGCCGTGTTAGTGTTATGCCTTTCTTTGTATCGTAGACTTGATTTGAATAAGTTGACACCTATGAAATCTCTTTGCAAATGGCTGATAAATCAACGGCTATACCCATCGCTATTTGTGAGGATGTGCTTGTTGTGGTTGCAAACGTTACTATCTTAACGGACTTTGTTACTCTTGATATTCCCGAGGATGACAGTATGTAGATCATCCTTGGTGGGCCCTTTTTGAATACTACAGGGGCTGTTATTGATTTCAACAAAGGCAATGTCACTTCTCATGTTAATGGTAATGAGCATACGGTACTCTTTCCGAAGAAACAACCTCAAGTTCATAGTATCAATTCTATTGGAAAAATTTCAACTATTACTATTGGAGGTTTTGAATTTCCTCTTCCTACTGTCAAAAAGAAATATGATATACTTATTGTTGGGGAAATGCATATCCCCGTTGAGGTAACCTAGTGTTATTCGGAAGTTCTCCGGTTTCATGTCATTCGGAAGAAGTTTGTTAATAAGACTTGATCAACCTTGTTAATGGATTTTTTGATGAGCATGAGATGGATGAATTTAGAAGCACAAACACTGTGTACTCATCTTTTACTTTCTGTTATTTAGATTAAATAAAGTAAAAGTAGCATTTTATGTTTGTTGTCTGAATTATCCGTGCAATAAAAAATGTCTCGAAAATAGAAGTTCTCCAAATGCCTGAAAATTTAGTATGATTATTTTTACAATATTTTAGAATTTCTGTGCAAAGAACACACCAGGGGCCTCACCACCCACAAGGGTGGAGGGCACGCCCCGACCTTATGGGCCCCACGTGGCCTCCCTCCACTTATTCCAGCACCCATCCACTTTCTTCGCCCAAAAATCACTCCATAGCTCAAACTCGTGTTCTAGCTCATCTTGCTGCCATTTTAGATCTCCTTGTGAATGCTCCATTCACAAAACTGCTTTGGGCATTGTTCTTTGGTATGTGACTTCTCCAATGGCCCAATTAGTTTTGTTCTAGTGCTTTATTCATTGCAAATTTTTGCTGTGGTGACCTTGTTCTTGAGCTCGCATGTCAAAATTATATGGTCCAAAGTAGTTTTGATGCATGATATAGCTTCTAGGCACTTGTAGGAGTAGTTGCTATCAATTTTGTTGAGTTTGATTCACTAAAAAATTCAGAAATTTTATAGGAAGAATAATGTTGAGGAGATTGTTGAGAGGTTCTCGAGCCGTGGTCCCAAGGAGAAAGAAAATGAGGAGAAGGAAAATCCCAAGTATAATCTTCCTCGCCGCTGAAATTTGGCCGTCATGAATGGCCATGTGATGCATTCTTACAAGCAGCCGGGATTTATGATGATTTCTATCATTTGGCTGAGAATGCAGATCACCGACTTCCTCCGCGACCAGTGTAATCAGTATCTCCTACTCACTAATACTTTCATGCAAAATTTTCATTTTCATGCTAGGTGATCACCACCCACGGTAGATTTGTACTTATATGATGAGTACAAAGAAACGACGCTTTATGACTTCTATGAGGTTTGTAAATTACCTTATGAAGGCAGCATCGAGGAACCACGTCCTAGTGATGTGGAAGGTTTTATTCATGAAATTACCGTAGGGGAAAACAGAGGAGTGTCGGGAGCAAGCGTGTCTAGTATTCATTTCCTTGTTTTACGCTATTATTCATTATTTGTTGGGAGATGTTTAATTGGTCGTGGAGAGAGTGGGGGCCTTAGTGCCCCTGACCTCGCTATTTTGTGCCACGCTTTACACAGAGATAGAACTTACATTTTAGGCGCTATGGTTGCTAGACGATTGAGTATGAACCGTACAAAGGGTCCTATTTTCGGAGGTATCTTTACCTCCTGCCTTGCTAAACACTTTGAGATACCCATTAGGCGCTACGACAAACATGAGAAACTGCTACCCACTATACGCTTAGATTATGACAAGATGGTATCACATAAGTTTATTCGCCATGATGAGGATAAGAGACTTATTTATAACTTGGTATTTAGCGAGAATACTTTTCGATTGTTACCTTGCATGCACCTATTTTGTTCGATATTCATTCGGTGCAGTACTTTGTTTTGCCCAGACATTCGACATCTTTGAGGGACCACGATGTTGTCACAAAGGTTCGACCGATAAAGATCTTGAGAATATGTTGGAACCAATATGGGCATCTAGGTCCAACTATTGGTTATTGTCCGGAGTTGTCTTGATCATGTCTACATCATTCTCGAACCGTGAGGGTCCTGACGCTAATGTTCGTTAACGATATAGTGTTATATGAGTTATGTGAATTGGTGACCGAATGTTGTTCGGAGTCCCGGATGAGATCACAGACATGATGAGGAGCTCCAGAATGGTCCGGAGGTAAAGATTGATATATAGGACGATACTATTTGGTCACCGAAAAGGTTTCGGAATGTACCAGGTATTTATCGGAGTGGTGGAAGGGGTTCCGGGAGGCCACCGGTAAGTGGTGGGCCTTATCGGCCAAAGGGGGGAAACACACTGATATGTCTCCAACGTATCTATAAGTTTTATTGTTCCATGCTGTTATATTATCATTCTTGGATGTTTTACAATCATTTTATAGCAACTTTATATCTTTTTTTGGGACTAACCTATTAAAATAGTGCCCAGTGCCACTTGTTGTTTTTTGCTTGTTTTTTACTTCGCAGAAAATCAATACCAAACGGAGTCCAAACGTAGCGAAACTTTTTGGTGATTTTTTCTGGACCAGAAGACACCTGTTGGGCCAAAGAAGTGCCAGAGGGGGGCTCCAAGGGGAGCACAACCCACCTGGGCATGCCTGGGGGCCCAGGCGCGCCCTGCTGGGATGTGCCCACCTCGGCCGCCTCCCGCACCGCCTCTTTGCTCTATAAATACCCCAATATTCCAGAAACCCTAGAGTCGATTTAAAACAATTCCAGCCGCCAGCAAGTTCCAAACCACAGATCCAATCTAGACAAGATCACAGAGGGTTCATCATCCTCATTGGTGCCTCTGATGTGCGTGAGTAGTTCATTGTAGACCCACGGGTCCAGTTAGTATCTAGATGACTCTCTCTCTCTCTCTCTCTCTCTCTCTTGATTCTCAATATAATGGTCTCTTGGAGATCTATTTGATGTAACTCTTTTTATGTGTGTTTGTTTGGATCCGATGAACTTTGGGTTTATGATCAGATCTATGTTTTTATCCGTTAAAGTTATTTGAGTCTTTTGATCTCTTATATGCATTATTACTTATAGCCTTGTATTTCTTCTCTGAATATTTGGTTTAGGCCGACTAGATCGAATTTTCTTTCCATGGGAAGAGGTGCTTTGTGATGGGTTCGATCTCACGGTGCTCAATCCCAAAGGATGAAGGAAATGACATGTATGTATGCGTTATTAAGGATAACAAGATGGGGTCTATTCCTACATGAATAGATTTTGTCTACATCATGTCATCGTTGTTATTGCATTACTCCATTTTTGATGAACTTAATACACTAGATGCATGCTGGACAGTGGTCGATGGGTGGAGTAATAGGAGTAGATGCGGACAGGAGTTGGTCTACTAATCTTGGATGTGTTGCCTATATAATGATCATTGCCTGGATATCGTCATAATTATTTGAAGTTCTATCAATTGCCCAACAGTAATTTGTTTACCCACCGTATGCTATTTTTCTTGAGAGAAGCCACTAGTGAAATCTACGACCTCGGTCTATATTATATCATATATTTTTGATCTACTTTGCTATTCGCCTTTTTGTTTATTTTCCACTTTCATTTTCAGATCTATATTATCAAAACCCAAAAATACCTCACTGAATTTTATTTGCTTTTATTTGCATCTATCAATCTACTACAATTTTATCTCGTCAACTTGAAAAATTCTAGCACCGTTATCCAAAGGGATTGACAACCCTTTACACGTCGGGTTGCAAGTATTTCTTCTTTGTGTGTAGGTACTGTTTATGTAGTGTTGCATGGTTCTACTGGTTTGATAACCTTGGTCTCATCACGAGGGAAATACTCACCGTAGTTGTGCTGCATCATCCCTTCCTCTTTGAAATACCGACGTAAGCCAAGCATCAAAAGGAATTTCTGGCGCCATTGCCGGGGAGACATCATCAACATCTACCAGGTTCCTTGTAACGCCCGGATGGTTATGCAACAGTGATCACCTCGGTTACTGTGCCCTCTCTTTGATCCGAACCCGTTCTAAAACAAAAATCAAAACAAAAGCAAAGATAAAAGGTTTCAAAACAAAGACTAAAAATGTAGGGGTTGTCTAAAATAGCTAACCTAATTATGGTGGGGTGCACTAATTTTGGTAAAATGCTTGGGCATTTTAAATAAACTAAAAACAGAAAAGAGAAATAATAAAAGAAAAGGAAAGACAATAAAAGAGGAAAACCCCCTGGCCCATTCCCCGCCCATCCCTCCCCACTTGGCCTCCCCCCATGCTCCTTGCCCCTCACCCCCCTCACGGCAAACCCTAGCCGCCCCACTCCCTCTCCTCTCGCCCCCACTCTCCCCCGATCCAATCGATGGCCCAAACCCATCGCCGCTGTCTCTCGCACTGTCAGCCGCGCTTCCCACCGGACTACTACCCGCCTCTCCGCCTGAGCCTCTTCCCTCCTCGCCTCTCTAAGCACGAGCGACAAGGGTCGATCCGACCTCCGCCTCCGACGCAGCCAGCCTCCCCAACCGCTTCTCCTCACGGTCGTCACGGCCTCCACCGAGCCGCCTCCCTAGTCCCCACGCACTCCCGACGCAGCCTCTCCCTCCCCAATCGCCAACGGCGCCTCGCCCCACGGCCACCGAAACCTCGGTCCGCGACCTCCTGTCGCCGGTTTCACGCTGACACGCTGCCAGAACCCCCCCTCCTCAGCTTGCCGATCGGCCCCGGCCCAGAGAGCATCGCCTTCGGGCCCGAACTCCTCACTCACCACTGCCGCCACTGGCGTTGGCCACGGTCAAGTCACAGGCGCGCCCCGGCCGGCAGCCTTGGCCCAGGCGCCTGCCCTCGATTTTTGCCTGCGCTGCCTGACCGCCTCTGCCAATGACATGGGGCCCACCCCCAAAAGGAACTTTTATTAAAACAGAAATAAAAATAAAATGAAAATAAATTAAAACTAATTAACTAATTAATTAATTAATTAAGTAATTAATTAAACTAATTAATTTGATTAATTAACCCTAATCATTAATTAACTTAATTAACTAATGTTAATTAACTTTGATTAGGTTAATTAGGTATTAGAGAATGACATGGGGACCCATCTCAGGGACTCACCAACCCTGTTGGATGATGTCAAGATGACATCATCCGATGTATAAATGCATTTTCGAAATTAATTAAATAATTAATAAAATTCCAGAAATTAATAAAATCTTTTAAAATCATATCTTTTAATCCAATCCGGATTAAAATAATTTCAACATGAAAGCTGCCAACGAGAACGAATCCGAACGCATCCCGGCCCACCGCACGCCTCTAACCTATCGAACCTTGCAAACTTTCCTCTCCCATCCGTCTCGACAGACGTCCGAACCGGAAAACTTCCGATGTTTTTTCCCCAACCGACCCCTCATACCACGTTAGGCACGCCTAGCATCGCTTCTTGGCATGTCATACATCGATATGCATCGTTTACTTTTATTCATTGTTTCTTCCCTTTCTCTCCCAGATAGAGACCGCGCAAAGGGCCTTACCACGTTGAAACTCTTTGCCGGAGCAACCGGCAAGCCCCTTGATCACCAGATATCGCTACTCATCTACACGCTTGCATTAGAGTAGCATAGCTTTACTTTTTCGATACTCCCCTTTATAGCCCGTCCTTGTAACTTCATTTACCTTTTACCCCGCAATCCTATATGCTTAGTATAGGATGCTAGTACTTTCAATCTGGCCCAATTTCTTGTCCGCCCCGTATATTAATCGGGCCGTGATCACCGGGAGTTGATCAGGTATATACTATTACTTATACATGATACATGTGAGACTAAAGTCGGGTCCGATGGAGCACCCATGAGTGGATCATTGAGGCGAGGGCGGCAGGTTGAGACCGCTAGAGAGAGGTGGGCCCCGCTCGCCTTGGGTTACTTAACATGCTTAACGAGGTCTTGGTATTTGATCTTTGGCTACGAGCTTATACGCACTAACCATCTATGGGGAGTAGAGGTATCCGGCGCGGGTATCACCAAGCACTTCAGACGTCAACACGGAGCGGCCGGATTGGACCGGAACTGATGGGCTAGGTCTGCTTCGTCACAGACGAACGGCAGGTGTTCAGGCGATGGGCCCAACCCCGCTTAGGTTTAGACCCGGGGTTGGCCTCTTTGTGCCTAGGTGGGCTGCGACGTGTTGATCTTACGGGGGGCATGACCCCGAAAGGTGTCCCCAAATGGGACAAGCGGGGTAAGATTGCACCCGCAGGAAGTTAATCTATTGATAGCCGTGATCTTCGTAAAGGGACACTTGGAGTTGTACCTTGAGCTTATGACAACTAGAACCGGATACTTGATAAAACACACCCTTCCAAGTGCCGATAAAGTGGTCGCCCCCGGGATAGGAGGGGATTGCCGGGTAGGATTATTGCTATATGTTACTTGAGGACTTCAGATCGCCTCCTCCCCGAAGACAGTGTCCGGGTAGTCTGTTAAGACTAGCTATCCCCTCTTATTCCATTCTCGTCAGTCCACGATATGGCCTTTACACATATATCCATGCATATGTAGTGTAGCTCCTTGCTTTAGTACTTTGGATGAGTATTACGGTGCATTGTTTTTCCCCTACCTCTACTCGGCTGCAACTGAACATGGAGCCGGGAGCTAGACGCCACCGCCTATGATGACTACTACTCCGGAGGTGCCTACTACCCGCAGGGCCCGGCCATTTACCGGGAGGACCTAGGAGGATCCCCAGTGAGGCCCGC